>BGPR01000011.1:1161104-1181964 GCA_013235015.1 Araneus ventricosus | reverse complement strand
TTCAAATCGTAAGTTCTTGATTATTAAAAGACCTGATAACTCTTAGGATGAACATGATGATTAGGTTACCAAGAAAACTCATGAAAACATTCAGCATTAAAAAAATAATCATTTCAAAATATCATTAACCTGGAAATTATATTAAATGACATTTTTTCACAAAGCCTCATGCAATTTTAAATTAGAAGATAAAATGCCTGGTTGTATTTAAAAAAAGTATAACCTCAAGTGTGCATAAGAGATAAAATAAGCACAGTTAACAGCATACACAAGAGATTGCATTTCATTTGCTGCAAGATATGAAAATCTCCAGATCAGGCACCCTTAGCTTTCACCATTTCTGATATTTTAATGAAAAGGAGAAATCATGAACTTTAAAAAGCCTTTCATTAAAGTTTCAGATAAATTTTGCCAAACTGCATTTCTACATCAACTTCTCTCTTTCCATGCTAAATGAAAATTATCAACAAAAAATGTGAATAAAAATTAAAACATATTACTAAACTTAATAGGTTTTCAGATCACATTTAGTCTCCACATCCTTTTCTCAGTCTCCACATATGTAACAAAAGATAAGATGCAAAAGATTACTTACTTAATTTGTTCTGATTTATTTAAGCTCTTTCATGCTCATGAAAAATAAATTAATTTTTATGTATAATTTTTGAAAACTTTCCTTATGGCCATAATTTTATATGCATATCTATATAGATAATAAACTTTGAATCTAGCCAAATTGTCAAGAAGTGATAAGTATCTATAAAGGGAATACTACCAATATATTTATAAAATAAGTTTTCAAAATTTAAAAATCAGTACATTTTGTGTATATGTACTGATTCACAGAAAACAAATTCACATTAACCAAGAAGGTTTACTCAAAGGTAAAATTTAATAATTTTTAGATATCAACACTTTTCAACTGCTTCACAGATGTGTCACATAAAACCACCACATAACAATAGAGGGTTTAATATAAAAACATTGAAAACTTATTTGAAAATAAAATAACAAAAATTGGTTTGTAACAAAACTGATATAGAGACATAAGAAATGAGATTACATGAGAAATGTAAAGTGGCCTTATTCTAAATAAAATTTTCAAACATAATGAAGCTACCAACAAAATATATATAGTATATCCTCTTTATTATATTTAAGAAATAAAGAAAATGTATCATTCCTCACAGACATATCAAAATTGAACCCCTGAAAAAATATTTTCTTTCATTACAAAACTATGCAACTTCTTACATAAACACAGTAGGATACTGTTTCAAATAACACACATTTATTAAGTTTTAAAACATGGGGGGAGCATTCTTCAATTAAGATTCATTATGTTAGGAAACTTGATCTTAAATCGAGGTCCGAACTTTTTCGAACCCAGACATTTTGTTAGGTTGGTTCTCACTACTTCTAACCACCAAGCATTTGCAACAGCATCGATTAGCTTTCAGGATTATGTAAATAAGGTATCGCTATAAAAGCAAGCAAGCAGTGCATCTCGGCGATAAATCACCTACCTGCTTAGCGTCTCTCTTCCGTTTTTTCTCAGGCTAACTAGCTGGATGGCTGACTTTAAATAGCTGGATGGCTGACTGATGACTTTCTTAGGATTTTTCATATCTTAGCTATACGCTACGAGTATAATACTAGGTATTTACTTTTAGGCAGACGTCCAAATTTAATAGGATTAGATTCGGAGTAAGTTGAATGTTGCAAATGCTTAACTTTGAATATTGATCTGTTAAAAGATTTTAATTTAACTTTTAGTCGAGTTGACTATGATGTTATTTTAATAAAAGTGTTTGTTTTTTATATCAGCCTAGTCATTGACTACTATTTGAGACTTTTGAGACTAAACATGATAGATTTTAATATCACATTATTTAAGAAATTATTCATTATTTTAAAATGTTGAAGGAAATTGTTTTGCAATTACTTTCAGTTACAAGAAAATGAGCTGAAGAAATTTCAAATCACGATTATTTAAATAAAATGCAATAAAAATGTAAAGATTATTAGCAATACTTTTCACAAACTCTGAAAATTGAAGTACAAATTTTGTAGGCTGGAATGAAAAAGCAAAATTATTATTAAATCTTTGTTTTTTTTTTATAATTTTCATCAATTACCTACAACTCTATCGATACAGGACCCATACGTCGCTCAAAAGATGATAGCTATCCGAAACGTCTGAATGTCACTCTGAAATTTCCACCCCCTCTCGTTAATTGTGATCGATTTCACACCCGCGGCACGTGCTTTCTTCATTAGAGTGACTCGCCCAGATGTGTTGGAGGAAGAGGGGAGTTTTCTTACAATTCGGACAATGCCAGCTGTCGTTGTGGTTTTTGAGGGGGAAAGTGAATTTCCCTTATCTTTGATAGAGGAGCTCGGACATTCCCGTATTTTGAGGTCCCTTCATTTCAATGGCCTTAGGAATCAGAGGGTTAAACAAGCCAAAATAAATTTATGTATCTATATTAGAATAGGCCAGAAATTGAAGTAATATTCACATGGTTTGGTTTGGCTATGTGCCAAAGAGATTCAAGCAGCGGTAAACCTGGAGTTTACGGTGCCGGCGTGCTTCTCGCCAATTCTTCTTGGCGCCATTCCATTAGCTGTTGCCAAATACTGTTTTGGATGTGCAGTACACTTTTTACTGTTATCTTGCGCATGCGTCACCTGAAAACGAGAGATTGAGCACGCAATGCCTGCGGCATTTCAAGTGTATACCGGGCAAATTTTTTATCTTAAAAAAACATCAGCGGCTTCGCTTTCAGCATAGCAAGAAACTAGTAGCTCTGCTTTTACACTAAATGTTAGGAATCCACGTTTTTTAAAAAATTCCGAAAACGAGAATTTCCGCACGCAATGCCTGCGGCATTTCAAGCATGTACCGGGCAAATTTTTTAACTTAAAAAAACATCAGCGGCTTCGCTTTCAGCATAGCAGAATAATCGTAGCTTCGCTTATTCATTGAGAAACAAAGCACACAGAATAACATACACGGTACTGAACCGATATTCCATCCGAAGAATTCCAAACGAAGTTTGGTTAACTTTCAGTCTACGGTGCCCACTTACTTCGTTCCTCTTAGGATCGCCAAGTCTCTGCCGCCAAGAATGGAGAGGAGAGGATATTTGTTTTGGTTGCGCAATGATGACTTTAACGAGTGAGATGTGCGCATGCTCAGAAATTGATCTGTTCATCGGTGTTTTGCGCATGGCGCGATATTTCAATTCGTTTTGATTGGTTTGTTCCATTGATCTGTTTCATACGATTGGTTGATTCAATCGAATTTGTTTTGTCGGTTTGATTTTCGTTACGTGCGCTTCGTACAGCTGTTGTTGATTATGGCATTGGTTCCCTTTCGAAGTATGTGGGTCAGGGATTGATAGCAAGCGGATACCAGTGTCCTAAGTGTAAACAGCAATTCGGCAATTAAAATAGGTATGTGAAGTTTTAACTACACTTTTCTCGTTCTTGAACATGTTCAGTCACTTTTAGGTTCAGAATGGTGTATGTTATTCTGTGTTTCCGCTTTTCGATAAATAAGCGAAGCTACTAGTGTCCCGCTTTGCAGAAAGCGCAGCCGTTGATGTTTTTTTTAAGTTAGAAAAAATTGCCCGGTACGCGTTTGAAATGCCGAAGGCATTGCGTGCTCAATCGCTTCCTTTTGAAATGAAGCATGCGCAGTACAGAAATGAAAAGCAAACTGCGCATCCTAAACAGTGTTTGGCGCCAGCAAATCAAATTGCGCCAAGAAAAATTGACGAGAAGCAAGTGGGCACCGTAGGCTGAAAGTTTACCCGAAGTTTTATTCAAATTCGAATTTATTGACCAACAGCATCGAAGAGTTGAACAAAACAGTCCAATCGAAACGTGGCGCAATATACAGGGGTGAAAACAGCAAAGATACAAAAAAGAGGAAAAAATTCATGAGAGGAGCTACATTTTTGCGTGAATAGCGACATACATTAAGGAAGAGATAAGTAAACACTTATTAATGAATGATTTACTCATCACAAAAAAATTATGAAACAAATATGGTCTTGCTTACAGCCATGTATGAATTTTTCAATTACAAATGCTAATTTTTAACATTATAAAATCAATGTTTTTTTACTCACTTTCGTAAAATAGATACAATTAATAAATAATGTTTTATAATGTCAATAATATTTTTATAAAATACATATAATAAACCTAAAATATATAAATCAGATTTTGCTTTATAAAAGAAAAAGGCACAAAAGAGTCCTGCATAAATATCAGTTTACAAATAATAAAAAATATACAAAAAAGCGGAAAATCGCGGATCCACGGAGGATTTTCACCCCTGAATATAGCCCGATAAGCAAAACACCGATGAAAGGATCAATTTGTGCGCATGCACGCTTGTCACTCGTTAAAAACATCCAGACGCAACCAAAACAAACGTTCCTCATCACCGTTCTTGGCGGCAAAGATTTGGCGATCCTAAGAGGAACGAAGTATGCGGGCACCGTAAACTCCAGGTTAACCCAAGCAGCTTACGAGATCATAAATTTCCCTTTATCTGCCTACAAGTTAGCATACACACAGGATGCTGTTTGATTCTATGGTGATTTAATATCAAATAGGAGAATGAAACCAGAATTGATTTATTTTCTTAAATCTTATACCAGGAGTTATACCAGGATTAATTTATTTTCATAAATCTTTCAGTATTTTTTTTTTCTCTTAGTTTTGGAAAACATTGAATCAGTTTGCCAAATTATGGATTCTTTAAAGTATCCAACGGATTAGAAAACAGTATGAATAGGGAAGATTTCACTAGAAGGAAGCATGTAATTAGTTTTGATTTGAGTGTTGGTAAACAAAATATAATTCATTGGAATTGTTATGAAATTACATGTTTATATTTAGAGCGTTTGACTATTTACATACATCTGATATTTTTTTCCCTTTCACGTACTTAATTTTTAAATTAAATATTTAAAAGGAAAGTCGTTATCTCAAATGTTATAAATTTTATTTGAATTAATTATCTTTTGAATATATGGCAAAGTGTTATTTTTACTCAGACAAAATGAAACTAATTGTTAAAAGTAAAGTTATTTACAAAACGAAAGTTACTATCAATTGATTCATCAGTTCTGTTTTTCATGCTTTTTTTTTAAATTTCTTAAGCAATCTGCCAATGTGCATGAGATTTTCTACTATAACTTTCATAAATAAATCTGTGACAATCAGATCTGAGATATTGTTGGTGGGTTAAAAGTCCACCTTAGAAGGGCACAAATCTTCTAGTATACCTAATTAAGGTAAGTGCTCCAGTAGTGGGCCACGTACCAGTAGTGGGCCACTTGAATTTTTAAGTTGAAAAACAAGAAATTCCAACATTCCAGTGAAATAAGAGATCTGCCTCTGGTAGGCTGAAACCCTTATCAACTAAATACCAAAGGCACAGCCTTTATTTCCTGTTTAGTTAGGAGCTAGAAAGTTTGTTGCTGAAGTTGGTCTCTGAGAGAAGCATTTTTAGCTTATTCTTAGTGATTTCCTTAAGAGGCAACTCTTCATTCAACTATTTTTTTAGCACACATTCTATTTGTTTTTAAAATGAATTGTTATTGATATTAATTGATTATATAAAGAATGCATTATAAACTATCTTTAAATTAAATAATATTGATAATTTATGGATAGTGAAGGGTGGCCCACTTTTGGATCAATGTTTTACTAAATGCTCCAGTAGTGGGCCTAGGGAGGCCAGTACTGGAGCACATGCTTTCTCTCAAATAGACTGTTTTGTGATGTTTAATAAGAAGGATACATCTTGTAAAGTCTTTTTATTTAATTAGATTTGCTTTATTTTTATCAGAACCAGTAGTAGGCCACATGGTCCACTTCTGATACACTAATGGCCCACTACTGGTACACTAATGGAACATTCTGACCAATTACTTAAATAATAAATATTTTATAGTACTGTTGAGGAAAAGACTGATATTCAAGAATTAGTTGGGCTCTGTAACGAAGCAGACAATAATAACTATCACATTGCTGGACCATTGAAAAATATTCCATCACCATTTAAAAGGGCTTTTTTCTGGCTGTAGAGGGAAGATGATAAAAGAAAAAAAAAGATTTATTCAACATAAAATATCAAGATTTAATATCCATAATGCCCCAAACAGAACTTAAAATGAAAGATCGATAATTAGCATATACCTTTAATAAAAAAATTGGCTGTTAGAGAAAAAATGTAAATCTCATGTGACTAGAATCTATAAATAAAAGATTTCACCTATATCAAGCCATTTTTATTGCATTTTTTATAGTGTATAGTGTTAATGTATTGTTATTATTACTATATATAATGATTTTATTCTTTTTTCTTTGGCACAATTGACAAATCTGGGTGGCCCACTTTTGGTATGCCCACTACTGGTACATCAAAAGTTTGCTATGCCCACTTCTGGTGCATAGTAGTGATCTAAGTTTGTAATTTTTTAAAAATTATATTACAATTATTTTGATATTTCAGGTGATTATTATTTTAGATAAAAGTTTGAACAACCATAAAAAAATACAGATTAGCGAAACTTCTCAAAAGTTTAGATGATAATGGAGGAAATGTCCTTAAGTGGCCCACTACTGGAGCATTTACCTTAAGCTACAAAATTCATAGTTACAATTTAAAAAAGAGAGCCTAAAATTAATATCTTTCATAACAAATGAGTTTACAGAAAATTTCAGAACATAAATAATAAAATTCAAATTTAAAGATTAAAATCTCAAGCAAGTACACAGAATTACTTTACTATCATCAGTCAGTTTCCAAAATTGTAGAATATTTTTTCCCACAAATATTCATCTGAATTTACACAAATTATTTTTAGACTTTAAAGGAAATGCGTAAAAAAATTAACACGGCCACTTTAAAAACTAAACATAGGTAAATGGAATTTTTCATCTTGTTGACAAGTAATTCAAACATTATATAAATAATTATAATTAAAATATCCATAATCTTAGTCCTACTTTAAGCTTTGATTTCAACTAATCATAATCTAAGAAATGATACAACTTGAAATGATTCATTTCAATTTAACCTACCCTTTCTGTAAGTAATAGCTATTCAAAAAGGTGCTAGACATGCAAGGTAAGTATGGTACATAGAGTAGATGCTCCAGTTTTGGCCACATTGGATCTGTTTTCCTAATAATTAACCAGTAATTTCAAATTAACTAATAAGAAGCATTCCAATACTTTAAATAATCTTTATTTAACTATTTTCAATCTGATTGGTTCATTTTTCTCAAACATGTGACTTGTAAAAAAATTAAATGCATGATCATGTATTGCATACTCACGACTGTTAAGGTTTTTGTTAAGGAACAAGTATTTGCAGTTTTTCATCATGAAGCTCTCAGAATTAAATGATTAATCTTAAACTGATTACCCTTAGGGTTTATGAGGTAAGCTTTCTTTTTATTCTGATTTCAAATAAAAATTAATTATCTTTAAGATTAAATGGGTGGTTGTCAAAACTGGTACTTTAAATTTACTATATGTGCCATGTTTGGCCATGCAGGTGGCCAAAAGTGGAACACTACATGTTCCAGTTTTGGCCACATAACTTCATTATTGTGTTTTTAGCCATTACATAAATTTCAGAATATCTGGATGAAATAAAATCAACTAACTTAATTTTATTTCTAAAATAAAAGCAACTGATTTAGTTTTGTTTCTAAAATGAAAAGTAACTGATATAGCTTTGTTTGTTTTCATTTTACATAGTAATGGCTCCAATTAAAAATAAGAAGGCAGGTAGCATTTCCATAAAAAAATTTTGCTACTCACCATCTAAAGTTGGTAATGCAGTTAAGAACATTCAAAATGAAATGTCAAAAACATCTGCATTTTGAATAATTACTTCACATTTGTTAGAAAATTTCAACTTGAAGAACCTGAATTGAGTGATGAGGAATATTCTTTTATATATGCATGGATTGCTGCAATTTTAAAAATGATTCTGATGAATTTGATTAATGTTGCAATTAAAAATCATAAAAATACATATTTGTGGATATTGTTAGTGAGTATAATAATGCAAATTCTTGATTTGTAAGATTTTAAAAAAATTCTATGCTCTTGCAATTAAGTTTATTCCTCTCCCCTTTTTTTTTTTTTCCATATTTTACCAAAAAAAATTATGTGAGCATATATAGTTTGTATTTTATCAACCAAATAAAAAAAATTATTGTTTTCTGCATACGTGTTTCTTTTTTTTTAATTGAAATCTGCAGCTAAAATCAGCTTAGGCAAATTTTATTACGTATCTTTATAAATTCATCAAAAAAATCACATTTAAGAGCCGGGTTTTTTTTAAAGTCAGGCAAATCGGGCAGTCTTGGATAGTTGACATTTTTGATTTTGTTGAAATTTTCAGGATATGTTCTTTATGTAAAACTATTAGACACACGGTTTTTTTTTTTGTTTTTTTTTTACATATAAAAAAAAAAAAACTATAGTTTTGGGCATCCAAAATTGAAGATCGTCTATTATTTTAAGAAAAGCATACCATTTTACATAAGGCAATACATTTTGTGCCAAGAGTGAACCATGGCATTGGTAATTATTTTGTGTTCTTCTACTTCCGCACTGACTCATAGGGCATAAAGACTTATGGTTGAAGGTCACCAAGGCCAAAGGTCATTCAAAGTTCGATGAAAAAAGGTTTTTTCTGAAATTTTGACTGTCGAACTCTTCTTTTGCCAACAGTGAACCACAAAGGTATATATTTCAAAGAATACATACTAATGAGAAATACCGAAAAAGAGCAAGACATGTGTGGTTGACTTTTGGAGTACATAAATATTTGACCTTGAAATTGCGAAAAACACAAAATTGCATGATTTTAGAGGTCATTCACTGCTTGTGCCAAGAATGACCAGGTATGAAATTAGCTGGAAAAGAAGCCTTAAGTATAGCAGAAACAAAATCAATTCACATATCTATGGTAACTTTTTCAAGTTTTATATAATGCAGCTCTATACTTTGTGTTGAACATGTATTTTGTGGCACTTGTTAAAAAACATCGTTTGCTTTTATTTCAATATTTATTACTATTTTATGTAAAAATATTACATTAAACTTTAATTAACTAACTGAATTGCTCTCTGAACATAATAAACAATTAGAACAAATTGAAAATTGAGTTCTGCAAATACTCATCGAATGCCAAGAAGTCCTTATTTCCATATTCCCAAACGATTCTTCTTGTAGCATTTATAAGCAATAATTATTTGATCAATGTGCATAGTAAATGGGTTATTTCCATATAGTTGTACAGATCCATAGAAAATGAATTTAATGTTCACCTTTTCTTTTTGATCTCTTTTTGGCCAGGGGAAATTAGTAATAACTTTTTCACGTTTTATATAATGCGGCTCTATACTTTGTGCTGAACATGTGTTTTGTAGCACTTGTTCAAAAACATCGATTGCTTTTATTTCATTATTTATTACTATTTTATTTAAAAATACTGCATTAAAATTTATTTAACTAAATGAATTTCTCTCTGAACATAATATACAAAATTGTACAGCACACTAATACTGCAGTACTAAATTTTCAATTTGTTCTAATTTTAGAACAAATTGAAAATTTAGTACTGCAAATACTCATTGTATGACAATACCTCCTTTTAAACTCCTCCTTTATATTATACAACGCTATCTGTGTAACAGAAGGAATGGCCTTGTCTAAAGTAAATTATTTAACAGCTAAAATATTTATGTTGCAACAAAGCATTATCAATTCTGTTTACTTGTTTGTTGATAATGTTGCTTCCCTAGAAAAGCATTTAACTGCTGGAAACCATAACTTTACCAAGATCAGCAGTACCTTGGACAAAGTACGCTTTAGTTATACTGCAAAACTTAAAGCATCCACTGGAAGATCTCCCATTGCAGCAAATGAGCCTAAAAACCTCGCAAATAATACCACAATTCTGAATGTGTTTAGAAGAGGCTAGGCACTTCCCAATAGAAAAATAACACGTTTTTCTTACAAACAAGAACTATATATTTATAACATCTTTATGAAAGGAAAAAAATATGGTGTAAAATCCTCACCAGAAAATACAGTGAAGGAAATGAGACAACAGACAGATCCTATTGGAAGAAAATGATTTCAACGTTTTAAGTACATGACTTCTTCACAAATCAGAAGCCTCTTCAGCAGAATGTCAGCTCTGCATAAAGGTGGTACATTAAAACCACCAAGTCCAGGTCTGGAACATGTTGATGTCATTAATGAAGATTTAAATGACATCACTGAACAAGTAAGGAAACTCTTAACTTCATATCTATATTATTATTATTTATAGTATATTACTTTACCATTATAAATTCTGTATGGCAGTATACATTAATTTATAATTTTATATCAGATACGAGTTATATATACATTATTTTCCCTTCTTTACAGGAACTAGAACAACAAGTGCAGAACTTGCTTACAACTCCTGAGCAGATCCATGATGTGCACTCCAGTTAGTTGGATATAAACAAGAAAAGGATGACAAAGGAAAGAAGAGAAGTTTAAATATTTGTCCAACCACACCAAAAAGAATAAAAAGTATATATGATGAAAAAGACGATAGTATCTCTACAGATAATTCTTTAGAAAGCTATGAATCACACAAAATGACTCAACAATTAAGCCGAAGTGATTCCATTCAAAACATCAAAATGAAACTTCAAAACATAAAAAGAGCAGTTCAGAAGCATTCGTATTTTGCTGTGTCCCATGAACAGGACTTGTTTTACATTGGTAAAATAAAAAAGATTGAAGGTGAAGACATACTTATGAAGTTCCTAGAAAAAGCACGGGTAATTTCCCCTGGCCAAAAAGAGATCAAAAAGAAAAGGTGAACATTAAATTCATTTTCTATGGATCTGTACAACTATATGGAAATAACCCATTTACTATGCACATTGATCAAATAATTATTGCTTATAAATGCTACAAGAAGAATCGTTTGGGAATATGGAAATAAGGACTTCTTGGCATTCGATGAGTATTTGCAGAACTCAATTTTCAATTTGTTCTAATTGTTTATTATGTTCAGAGAGCAATTCAGTTAGTTAATTAAAGTTTAATGTAATATTTTTACATAAAATAGTAATAAATATTGAAATAAAAGCAAACGATGTTTTTTAACAAGTGCCACAAAATACATGTTCAGCACAAAGTATAGAGCCGCATTATATAAAACGTGAAAAAGTTACCATAGATCTGTAAATTGATTTTGTTTCTGCTATACTTAAGGCTTCTTTTCCAGCTAATTTCATACCTGGTCATTCTTGGCACAAGCAGTGAATGACCTCTAAAATCATGCAATTTTGTGTTTTTCGCAATTTCAAGGTCAAATATTTCTGTACTCCAAAAGTCAAACACACGTCTTGCTCTTTTTCGGTATTTCTCATTAGTATGTATTCTTTGAAATATATACCTTTGTGGTTCACTGTTGGCAAAAGAAGAGTCTGACAGCCAAAGTTTCAGAAAAAAGCCTTTTTTCGTTGAATTTTGAATGACCATTGGCCTTGGTGCCAAAAGTCAACCATAAGTCTTTGTGTCCTAACAGTCAGTGCAGAAGTAGAAGAACACAAAATAATTACCAATGCCATGGTTCACTCTTGGCACAAAAAGTATTGCTTTATATAAAATGTTATGTTTTTCTTAAAATAATGGACGATCTTCAATTTTGGACCCCCAAAACTATAGGATTTTTTTTTTTTTTTTTGCAAAAGTGAAAAAAACATGTGTCTAAGAGTTTTACATGAAGAACATACCCTGAAAATTTCAACAAATCAAAAATGTCAACTATCCAAGCCTGCTTGATTCTTTAAAAAACTGGCTCTTAAAATAACAGAAATGTACTAAAATATATATTGCATAAAAATGATTTATTTTTACTTAAAATTCATTAAAATGTCTGTTAAAAATATAATATTAGTGTGGCCAAAACTGGTGCAAATGGGGTTAATTTATTTAAAAATTCATAACTCTAAATCTAAAATATTCTTCAGAAACATTTTATAACTAGCAGAAAGACAATAAAATTTGCTAAAGAACAGTATAAGTATGATTTAATATGCTTTAAACGGTCATCCACTGTGAAATTTCCATTTCAAAATTTCTCTTAAGGTGGCCAAAACTGGAGCATCTATCCTATATGTAAGTACATGTATGCAAAATAAACCATGATAAATATTATATTTAATGACTTAATCGATCATTATCAATTCATTTGGGTTACATTAAATGTTGCAAGTTAGCAGCTTACCTTCAGATGTATCAACAAATGATAATCCCATTTCCAAACAAGTGTTTTTCAGTTCATCGTAACTTTGTAAACAGCGAATAGACACTTCACTCATTCTTTCAGATTTAGAAGAACTATCCGTAGAGGTGTGCGATAATTCCTCCACATCCATTGAATCAGAACTTTTGTGTTCCGAATCATTGTCCAATATATCAGTGTGATGGTATTCGCTGGATATTTTGGGTAAGGTACTGATATGAAACGTTTCGCATCCCGATTTATCGATGAAAAATGGATGTATGGTTTTGGACGGAGAGTTCAAACTTTTCATCAGATCAACCGAAATATCTTCAGCTAATGCGTCGGATTTTTCAATTGACGCAAAATTAAAAGTCGGTGTGGTTTCGTCGACGTCCATTATATAAGTTTTATTTTATAGTTTGAGATCGGAGAAAATAAATGAATATGTGAGATTTTATTAATAGAAGTACTTATCAAGCATCATCATAACAAGTCGAGTTTTTAATCAAGCAGCTCCACGATTACGAAGATTGGCGGGAGAGTACAGACTATTGCCAATTGGCGAAAAATGAAAAAGGAGAGGCGTCGCGACTTATTAGTTCGTTTCAAAATCAAATTTTCTTTCTGTTCACTTATTTATTCACTTTGTAATCGGAAAATCGTTCTAAAAGAAAAAATGTAATCAAATTACTTGCAACACAACTATTTCATGATATGTTCATCTTTTGGGTAGTGAGAGATTTGTTTATTTTTGGAATGTAGAGCTTTCGTATTATCATTTGACTTCCGGTGCAATGCTTTGTCAATGGGAATATTCAAATTTTCTCTACTCTGTGTGAAGATGCTCATCAATATTTGAAATCTTATTGGATGTTTCTTATTTTTTATCGTTGTAACTTTGCAAATGTCAAAGGTGCTTTGTAAATATCAAATTGGATATTTTTTATTTTAGTAGCTTTGGACGATTATGTAAATAACGAGCCTCTTTTTATGGAACAGCCACTATGGATAAGTTTTCTGCTTTGTTTACCAGCCTGTATTCGTATTTCCGGTGCATTGCTAAGTAGGGATGCATAATCCACGATTTTTTGAGTAACAAATATTTTTGCTATTGCTATTTTTAAATATCTATGCCAAATAACTGTTATTTCAATCACACCTTTAATTTTCAAAAAAATCTTCTTAAATATAAGTAAAGTGTTCTAAAAAATTTAAATAAAAAATTATTATTTCTTTTTAATGCACGCGTTCTATATAGTTTTAATGTTTAGTTGTTTATAGTGTCAACAGATGGCGCCTGCAAAAATTCTTTTGAAGGGGGTGTTTAGAACGCCTTGGTGGGGGTCACAATAGTAATCAATCATTGCACTGAATCTGAAGACGACCTTCGACGTCACAGTTCATGTCTTTTACCAACATCCATATTGCTACTTCACAGTTTTTAACCTTCGTATTGCTACTTCACAGTTTTTAGACTTCCTATTGCTACTTCACAGCTTTTAGACTTCCTATTGCTACTTCACAGTTTCTGACACTAGTGAAGGAAGAGTCACAGCTAAGTAATTCGATAATACCGGGATCAAAACCGCTTCCGATGCTATGTTATGTGTTCTCGTAACTCGAAGTACTTGATTTTTGAGTTGCATGGAAATAGTTTTTTTTAATTGATTCTTCTGCAATGAATATATTTTTGTTTGTAACATATGGTATATATACTTTTTTAAAAAATTACTGATAGCGTAACGTGCTATGTGCTCTCTGTTTACTTTGGAATTAATTATGTAGCTTGCGAGATCAAACATATTTTTAATTGGCGATCCTTCTTTTTTTTTTCTTTTTGCCGATTTATATATTATTATTCAGATTTAAAGTGATTTAATGAACAAATAACTGTTAGTTAAAAAAAACACCAAGGATTCTTTTTTTATTCAAGTGTATATATACATTAAAATTTTTTGTAAACTAATAGTCTGATCAACGAAACATACTGCAATCAGTAACTTTTTAAGTATTTAGCTATTTAGACACTCTTGGCTTGAGTTTGGAATGTAAACTTATCCCAGATAGCACGTAAGTTTGCAGCAAGTTTGATTTTGACTTGTCATGGCAAAATTTGACGCGTCAAACTTGAATCGAACTTGTAGCAAGTTCGATGTGACAAGTAGCGCCACCTCTTTGCAAATCAAACTTGCTGCAATTTTGCAAAACAAGCTTCCTGCAAAGATAGCACAATAAAGAGATAATTATCTTTGTCTCTGTTTTAAAAAACATCCGATTTTTAATAGCATCTCCTAGACCGTAATTCTTTTTTTATTAATTCAATAAATCAATGATAATTTGTGAAAAAAATAACTTTTTTATAAAAAAATTTTTTGAAGCATTTTCCATCTTTTTACTAAATATATCACTCTCACTTTAAAGAAAACTATATCGCCTTTTTCTTTTTTTATTTTATTTTGAAATTTTAACGTTTATAAACAAAATTAAATCTAAAAAACAGTCGGTGTTTGTTGAAAAATAATAACTAGACATTTTGTCCCATTTTAAAGTAATTACTTTTGAACTCTAATTTCATAATTTATTCTACTAGCAAAACGTAGTTATTAGCGAAAATCGCTCTCTCTTTGACTTCAAATCGTATTCTCAACTCAAAAAATTAATGAAAACCAGAAAATAGTTTAAAATAAATCGTATACGAATCGCATCGAACGATTTTTTAGCGAAATCTATCCTCTCCTCTCAGAGTTCAGCTGGCTCAGCGGTTAGCGTCACCGCTTCGGAACCGGGAGGTCGCGAGTTCTATCCTGGGTTGTGTTCGTGTTCTGTTTTTGCTATAATTTGCAATGAGTTTGACACGGCAAATTTGCTGCAAGTTCGTTTCATGGTGACTTCGGAGCTTTCGTTAACTTGCTGCAAGTTTACTGCAAGCTTGCACACTTGTCATGACAAATTTGTGGCAAACTTGCACTCTTGTCATGACAAATTTGTGGCAAGCTTGCTGCAAACTAAAATTGCTATCTGGGATGTTTATTTTTCGGAAAGTATATACTTTTAAAGTGATGTGCAGTTGAATTTCCATGCTTATAATAGGTTCATAAAGACTTGCCATTGCAATTGTAGATTTCCATGTCGTTGTTTTAAAATTAGGCAATTCCCATGTTGTAATAGTGGTAGTAGTTGATAACTGTATGTTTTGCATATGCTATTTTAATGAAAGAAACTTTAGGAGAAAGCATAGATTATTGTACATTATTATACCTATATTATATGAGTCAGTTTTGGCAGATTTATAAATTGTGTGTGTAATATTATATTGTAAGTAAGAATTGCTTCACAACTGAAGTATTTCAAATATAACTGCATTTATGTTTTTATATAACTGCAAGTAAAAATTGTATGGTTTTCCCCAAAAAACTAAACAGAAAGATCTTTGTTCTGAAAATATGCAACTGAACTAAACTCTCGAGAGTTTAGTTCAGTTGCATATTTTTTTTCTTCTCGTATATATACTTGTTTTGTAAACTGCACTTGCTTGGAAGGAAAAAAAAATTGTTTTAGAATCTATTTACACTGAGTGACATGCAATAGGAAGATCAGAATTGCTTTCATTATTTGAAATTGAGTTGATAATAAGGATGAGTTGATAATAATACTAGTATACTAAGAATGAAAAGTTTAGTTACCAGCAGACAGCATAAGTATTCCCTGTGTGTAAATGTGTTGTTCGATAAATACTTTTTAAATGAAAATATTTGCATTTTTGAATAACTTATTTCTACTATAAAAATAGATGGTGTGTATTTATTTTATATTGTTCAGCTTGCTTTGGTTTATAAACTTGGAGATTAGGTATGGAGAAAGAAGAAAACATTATTTAAATCAAGCTAACAAGATGATCTGTTCACTTGTAAGAGCATTTTTCTAATTGCCTTACATTTGTAATATATTTTCTTGAAATAGCTGGATGTATCTCTGTATAATTTTTTCATATTACTATATTTCAATCAGCTAATAGTATTTTTTTTCTGAACAATTTCTTTAAATGTTTCATAATTATTGATCTTTTCTATATGTATGCTTGCTTTATCAAATTATATTGGAAGTTGCTTACCAAAGAAAATTTAAATGTAATAATTGGCTTTTTTAAAAAAGGATATTGAAAGAAATTGAAGTTCCCTATATTAAAATATTGGCTTCATCTGGAAATTTCACAACTGTGTTTTCTATTCATTATGCTTTTATTATTTATATTTTTATCCAAAATATCTATATTTAATTCTATGTATATAATAAAAATTCAGGATATTTTATTTCATCATACAAATTTATGAACCTGCTATTTTAAAGAAGCAGAATGAAATTTGGAATTCTCAGATTACTATACATTTTTTCTAATACTAAGTTTTAGGAAAAGGAAAAACAAATGTAAAATGAAAATTTAAATTTTATTTTTCAAATTTAAGTTCAGTTTTCTTTTCTATTTAATTGCCATTGAAGTCTTAAAAGTTCATTAAGCTATTGAAATTATTATTTTTGTTTTAATGGATCTTTTTTACATAGTAGAGCAATTTTACAACTAGAAATTTCATTTGTATACTTTGCTAAGTAATAAAATATGCTGTTTTCCATTTAACTGTGTTTTTTGTGTTTATTTTCAACATTATACCTATTTATGCATATACATGCAATAATGGTGAGTACATGCTACAAAATTTCTTCATTTACAAAGCATCAACATTGCTTGAGAATCATTTCTCCAAATATCTTTTTCATGAACCCGTGGTAAACTGCTAATCAGCTGGATATTTTAGCATAACATATTAAGTATTTATTCATTTGTTTACTCAATCTTAACTTCAGTTAAGAATGTGAACATGTGTTCCTTTTACGGATTGTATTATGTGCTTTTAAAAGTGATGAACAGTTAAATTTCTATGCATTGGCAAATAATATATATTGATAATTTATAAAGAGTATTTTTTTAAGACATTGTGGGTATAGATTTTCAAGTCTATTTGTTAAAATATAAGGTAAGGTATTTCTTGCATCTTAAAACTAAAGCAATCTAGCATTTTATAAAAATTTCCGTTTTTAAATTGACATAACAGTTTTTCACAGTGAATATCCATATAGTATTTATAAAAAATAACTGACCATGAATCAGTAAAGCTAAATATCCTTACTAATGAAAATGTAAATCTACAATTAAAGATCACATTCACGTAAAAGTATAATTCTATTTCAGTTACTCTGATTCAACTTTATATTTGTTTAGTGCAGTTGCCTCAGACAACTTTTTGAATAATATTTATTATTAACTTTTACATTGAGAAAATTCTCAATAAATAAATATCTGTTAATATTATTTTAAATATATTTATTAAATATAATAATATTTAATACTACCATCTGTTGTTCATCATGTCATGTTTTGATAATGATTTGAAATTACCTTTAAATAGTTTGCTTCTAAAAGTAGTTAACTAAATAGATTGCCAGGACATTTAGGATTGTAATATATGGTTATACTTCTTGAAATTATTTATTTCTGTATTTAAAAATGATTAAGTACTTAAATGAAGACATCTGTTTTCCTATTCTTGGGGGGGGGGGAGGAGATACTTTATCTATAATGACTATTTTACAACAAATGTTTTCATATGTAGTTGGGCATATTATTTATTATAAGATTCATGCAAAATAATTGTCCTTAAATTGATCATGGATAAAGCTTAATATCCTTACTAATGAAAAGAATAATTTCCTTAAGAAATTTACCATTAAAAAATTGGCACTCATGTGAAGTGTAATTCTATTTCAGTTATTTTTATACAACTTTATATTTGTTTACTTCAGTTGCCTCAGAAAACTTTTAACTGAAAAAATGAGGAAATGTTCAATACATGAATATCTGTTTATATTATTTTATTAAATACTACCATCTGTATATCTGTTGCTCATCGTGTCATGTTTTGATTATGATTTGAAATTACTTCTAAATAGTTTTCTTCTAAAAGTAAACTAAATAGTTTTCCAGAGCAATAATGATTACTAGATGTTGACCAGCAGTCGAAATTTGACCGCAGTTCATTAAATTTTTAAGTTTGAACGTTATTGAGGTTCTTTTGTCAAAAATTATACCTCTATAATCATTGCATATATATTTTTTTTTTTTGAATTTTGTTCTATTACGAATGAATTTTGAATTTTATTCTATTGCTGCTACACAATTTTCTTTCTACAACAGATGTATATTGAGCAATCTATATATTGATATCTATTTGACAAAATATACAATGTTTATACAAAGTAAACAATGCATGTTTTATTTCATTTAGTTTAATGTATTTGTAATACATATTATATATAAATTCTTTAGCGATAATCTCTACTCTGTGCGACTGTTTGACCACAGACTAATACGTGTTTGACATTGACAGATTTAAATCATCCTCATTTTGTATTTCACTCCGAAGAGTTTTTTTTATAAATAATCTAAATAAACTCCCTCTTGGAGTGGATTTCAATGCAGGGGGATTAAATCAATTACAAATCATCCACTCCGCTAATTTTTTATAGTGTGTGAACGTAAACAATGAATGTTTTATTTTATTTAATGTATTTGTAACACATATTATACATAAATTTTATCTTTCTGTACTCCTTCTCCATATGAATTTTAACTATGCCAAATCTCGCACACCTTCGTGCTCGCAATGTGCTTAAAAAGGGGGTACAAAGTTTTTTCTTCACGTATTAATATATTGATGATATATGGTTATATTTTTTGAAATTATTTACTTCTGTATTTAAAAATGATTAGGTACTTAATTGAAGACTCATCTGTTTTTATATTCTTCAAGGGGAAGAATTAATTTATCTGTAATGATTATTTTCCAACAAATGTTTTCATATGTAGTTGGACATATTATTTATTATAGGATTTATGCAAAATAATTGACCTTAATTGATCATAGATAAAGCTTAATATCCTTACTGATGAAAATGATAATTTCCTTAAGAAATTTATCATTTAAAATTTGGCATTCATGTAAAGTGTAATTCTATTTCAGTTAATGTTATACAACTTTTTATTTGTTTAATGCAGTTGACTCGGGCAACTTTTAACTGAAAAGATGTTCAATAATTGGATATCTGTTTATATTATTTTATTAAATATTATAGTATTAAATACTATCATCTGTTGTTCATCATGTCATATTTTGATTACAATTTGAAATTACTTCTAAGTAGTTAGCTTCTAAAAGTATTTAACTAAATAGTTTGCCAGGGCAATTAGGATATGTTATATGGTTATATTTCTTGTAATTTTTTACTTCTGTATTTAAAAATGATTAAGTACTTAAATGAAGACTCGTCTGTTTTTCTATTCTTGGGTGGGAGGAAATAATTTATATATAATGATTATTTTCCAATAAATGTTTTCATGTGTATATTATTTATTATAGGATTTTTGCAAAATAATTTACCCTAAATTTATAATGGATAAAGATTAATATCCTTACTAATGAAAATGATAATTTAGTTAAGAAATTTACCATTAAAAATTGCATTCATGAAAAAGTGTAATTCTATTTCAGTTATTTTGATACAACTTTATATTAACTTATATTCGTTTAGTGCAGTTGCCCCAGGCAGCTTTTGGAATAACATTTATTAATAACTTTTAAACTGAAAAAATGAGATTTCTTTCTAATTTTTACGAAAAAGTTTAAAATAAAGTTTATTAGTAAAAGTTAAGCAAATGGGAAAAATAAGCCTGCATGAAAGAGTAAGTTAACCTGTATTCAAGATTCAATAATGTATTTATTAATTAAAAAAAAAAAAAACATGCACAAGAACAACAATTTTTAGTGCTAATAATAAGATAATGGAAAAACTATACACAATTCAGCATAATATAGTTTTTTCTAATATATTTTCAATCTGATCTTTTTCAGAAATATCATAAATTATTAAGGATTATTCTCATGCATCTCCATATTAGAATGAATTTATATTCAAATTACACCTGTGTCCAATCTAAAAAATATTAAGAGAATGAAATTAAGTTCCCAACTACACATGAAAACAATTGTTGGAAAGAAGTACAATCGCTTATCATAATCCTAATTGCTCTGCCGAACTTTCTTGAAATAATTTCAAATTATCAAAACACAAGTAACAACAGATTCAACTGAAATCTACCCATTACTCCGATCAGCTGTGTAGGCGATCTTCTGCGCCATCTCCGATCCGATAGATAAGTCTTCAGTCACATGTATTACAAAAGTGATGCAATCATTCGAAAACGCATATCACAACAAGAGGGATGATTCACCGAAAGACAATCGTACAAGACCAATAGCAGTTTCTACTGCTATTGGGGGAAAAAGTGATTGGGGAGGAAAATGTGAATCACAGAGAAACGTAATACGAGGGAAGAAATAGTTGGTACTTGCGGTTTCACGTTCTAGGGCACTGCAACTTTTCATGGCGCCATCTATTGTC
>BGPR01000011.1:974934-1156104 GCA_013235015.1 Araneus ventricosus | reverse complement strand
GCACTAAAACGAATAGGGAAAAGTGGAGTAAAACCGGGTAGATAAGGTTCGAGGGCTTGTTTGAGTTTAAATATTCGACATAGAGCTCGAAATTTTTTTTTTTTGAAATATTCATCGTTTATCGGGGTACAATATATCTTTCCACAAAAGTCACATTTTCATTATTCTTTTTATCAAAAAAATTAAACTGCCAGGTTTTACCTTACAGGTGGGGTTAAACCTCGTACACATGTTAACGTTATTACGATTTGAACGATTTTTGCTCCATGTCGCACCACTTACGTCACATGACGGAATTTATAGATACCTAGTTGAGAACCCCGCGTTGCTCGAGATCTATATTTTTTCATAAGCCCGCCTCCGATTTTTTTCCTTATAAAATTCTGTTAAATATAATTATTTTTTCTTATATCTTATTTACTTTTTTTTTCTTTTTATCTTATCTGAACTTTACTGTGACTCTGCGCCCCGGGCGATAGAAGAACACTTCACATATGTGTACTTATAGATTTTGACTTGTCAGTCATTATTTTTGAAACGATAAAATTTAGCATACTTTTAATTGCTAGAATTACAATTGCAACTAGTTAATTAGTTTTTGGCGATATTTAAGAAGCTTTGAATTCAATAATCTTAAAGTTATAAATTAAAATAAATATAATAATTATAAAATAAATAAATAAAATAATAAACGTTTTAAATTACTTTTTCATCAAACAATACTGACTCCGGGAAAATTCTGTACAGTCTAATTGTTCATGTTCATTACAAATATATATTGTTTCAAAACTTTAAATAAATGTGGTTTTTTTTCCAAACATCTCACATTTTTATTCAAACCATACTATTATGATGTAATAAAAAGACTATATTTGAAGATTTTACTGCAACTAGAAAGGAGATTTACGTTTGTTAGAGAAAGCCCTCGTCATTTCGAACCGTGGTCAGATGAAGAGGACGACATCTGAGCTGTAAGCCTCCTCTCGAAATTTCCGCACGACACCGGCGGGAGGGCGTGTGGCCCCCTGCGTATGATTTAGCGTGCAAAATAACGGTAAATTTTCTGAAAACTATCATAAAATATTCTCATCTCTTTAGTTCGTATGATAAAAGAAAAAGAAAAAATATCGGCAAATGTTACTTTTTTCAATCGTCTGTTTCATTGAAATAACTACATCAACCCATTCATCAGTGTATCAAATTGGCAATTAAGAGGAGGGAATGAATGAAAGAATGTGGTCGAAATAAATTTCAAGGGCGCTACAAGTTGCAAGATAACATAGTTTTCAGAATATTGATTTAATAAAACTAAAAAAAATCTATAAAAATCTGATATTAAATCTATAATTCTCAGATTAATATACCAATAAGGTTTGCCAAAGTAATCAATTAATTTTTATACGATGCTATTGTCCAATCCTATTTCCGACTGTTCTTTTAAGTAAAAAAATAAATAAAAATAGCCATAGATTTCAGAAAACGATCAACCACAAAAAGCCTATCTGTGTGGTTTGAAGTCACACCGGCGGGAAGGAAGGAAATAACTTCCCCCTGATCCTATGGGCTGGAAGTTGGAACGCTTATTCGTTTTCCTCTTCGAATTACAAAAGCGCCGTAACCATTCAAAAACGCATATCACAACAAGAAGGATGATTCACAGAAAGACTTATTGAACCGCGATCGGGGAAAATTGCGATCAGGAGGAACAGGAAACGAGGAAACTGCGAATTGTGATAAAATAATAGGGAGGTGGTGTAAGGTGATCTGCCGTGACCAAAGACCGTGGGTCATGGATCATGGCACGGTGAAGACGCTGCTCCCCCTCGACCTGAGTGGGTGAGTTGATGCCCCCCCCCGTGTGGGGAGGGTAGTTCATATATTTGTGAGACCTTTTAGATTAGATTTTGATGGCGCCATCTGTTGGCAGGATATAGAACTAAAAACTAAAACCTTGCAAAAAAAATATATTAAACGATATGAAATTAAAATAAAAAAACCACTTTATGCACATTTAATTAAAAATGACTGAATCACACCTTTTTTACAGTAGTATTCGTCACTGGTATTTGTGATTTTTTGATATTGGGTAGAAAATAACAGTTCGTCAAATATTCGTCATCTCTAAAGTCAATGGATCTTCAAAGCAGAAGTCCAACATACAAGCAGATAAAGTCAAGGTTTTTAATGTAAGTTAACAAACCAGAAATCACGTAGATATAAAACTTATAGATATTTTTAGGGGTCTATTCTGGTACCCCCGGTTGGCTTGGGAGCGTCACTTTTCCCGTTGTTAACGTGCGGAAAAAGTGACGTCTCCCAACCCAAGGGGGGGGGGTACCAGAATAGACCCGTTAAATGGCGCTATTCACCACCGCGTGTTGACACTGACACTCGTGTCAGCACTCCGATTTCTTATTCTCCATGCCAAAACAGCGGATTGTCGGGCGCCTTTTTCCCCCGTTTTTCAATCCCAGAAAATTGTCGAGTTATCGGGGGATCGAGTTCAATATGCGTTTGTGCGCATGTGCCAGTAGAATGAAAAATCGTTCTGGCTCAATGTTTTGGATATTTGCTTCGCTTGTAAGAGTTTTTTTTTTTTTTTTTGGAGAAAAATCAATCTGAGGAATATTTTGGTGTTCAGCCTAACTAATAAGTAAGTGAAGAATAATAACTTCTTGCCGCTAAATTTTGTTTCAAGATGTATTTCATGTTATTAATATCTATCCTGTATTGCTTTCATTTTTAGAATGCAAACTGCTTATTGTTCAGGTAAATTAAATACACATATTAACTAAAAAAAAGTATAATGTCTTTACTGTACCTTTTGATGCATTCAGGAAATTGACTTTATATTTAATGAAGCTTTTTTCTGCAGTTTGTTTCCAAGTTTAAAATATTGATCCCTGTCTATTATATGTATTGTAATGCATGATGTTTTATTTCCTATAAGATTTTTACTACAAGAATGCAAATCTTTGATTGTTCAGATAAATTTAAAATGCTCATATTTTTATATTTTAAAGCTGTGTTTAGTTATGTCTTAATTGATGAGAAGTAGTTTTATATTATGTTATCCAACTTTGCTATCAAAATTGCATTCTCTAACATTATTCCATCTTGGCCACTCTGTATAACTAATAAATACCTCTTCCTTACTCATTAAATTTACGGCGCTATTCACCTAACAGCGTGTTAGCATCGGAATCGAGTAATCCATGACCGAGCGTTGATTCTTGATCTCGTGAAATTCTTATTCCCGAACAAGAGTTACTCGATCTCTCGGTATCGGAGCCTACGTAGGACACGCCCCACTCTGTGACGTAGGGTACCTGCTATTCCTGCCCCCATCATTTTCAAAGTAGCTTTGCATTGGTCCAAATATGTCACATGATTATCAGCGCGCCTTCATCTAATGTTTGTTTTGACTGTCATGCAATTTTTGAATTACCACTGGGATTGATTTAATACTGTCAAGGACTGTTTTAACCTTTGCTATGGAACTAACTGCTCAGATTTTTCTGGAACGATTAGCACTGCATCTAATTGGAAGTAGGGGATAATAGCCATTGTTGCTTCAAATCCCATAACACAAATTCAAGTTCAAGTAACTTTTGAATATTTTTGTTGCCTGAATTTAGGATTCTCGAAATAAAATTTTTATAAAAATGTTATTCTTATCCATATGTTTTCAGCACATATGGATAAGATTCGATTTTCAGATGTTAGTATAATTGTATTGAAATGGAGATTTATAGTGACAATCCCATATAAATACTTGTATGTTTCTGTGTTTTGATACATTATTAAGCAAGTAGGTTTTAAATTTTCATAGTATGCTGCAATAAAAAAAATTATATTGGTATTTAGATGCACATTAGTTAATATTTGTATCGTAAATAGTTTCCAAATAAATTCAGTTTTTAATAAAGCCTATGTAAGAATATTCCTTAAACAAATTGCAAAACTATTTCATTAACAAATATATGGATTGGAAAGAAGAAACTACAAACTGTTCATATGTAAACAAAAATCGGACTAACGTTTCTGAAAAATGGAAGAATTTTTATGAACACCAATACATAATAAAACAAATAATCATGCAATCCATTTATTATTAATAAAATGTTATTGCACTAGAGATATTTTTTGTAAGAATTTCTTTCTCTCTTTATTTTTAAAAAAATTAATACAAGTATTTTATTACATTTACATATTTAAAACTTGTTACTTGTTGTAAACATGAATTTAGCAAATTTTGATTTTCAACTGAATGAATTACTGGCCAGTAACTGTTCAGAACATGAACATAATAGTCTTGACAAATCCAAATAAGAGTAATGTAATAAATTATTGATATTATTTGTAAATATTTTAGAATTAATATTATCTTTACATGAAGTGTATGCTTAATTGATGGATTTCAGATATTTTAAACTGTCCAAATAATCAGAAGATAGTAATTGTTTTAAACATTTCTATCATAATTAAAATGTAGATTTGCTTTTCTCAATATCTTCATTATTTGAGAGCGAAATGAGGTATTCATTTTTTGATAAGTTGGCATTAACATTCTACTAGTACTTGCATAATATCTGCTGTGTTTCATAGCAAATAAAATGCTATGAAATGCAGCATGCTTAAAGTTTATGTTCATTTTACAACTCATTACTTTATGAATTCATTAAACAAAATTTTAAAAAAGTTAACAAACATTGCAACAATTGTTAAAATATGGCAATTTTCTTGGTTTTGCCAACAAATTGTTAGAATATTTTTTGTTTTGTGTACTTTAACAAGCGGCACGTTAGAGGCCTACATTTAAAATATAAGGGGAAGGAAACTTAGAATGAAATGTTGCTACAAATAAAATGACTTTTATGTTAATAAGTTATTTTTACTTAACACAATTTATATCAATAATTTAAAACTATTTCAAGGATTCTTTTCCTGCCAGTTTTCCAACAACAGTCTTTTTACTTTCGTTCAAGTGAAAACATCTAATTTCATACAGATTTGTATAAATAAAGAAAAAGAAGTCATCTTTTAAATTTTTTCATACAAATATGTGAATTTATTTTCTGATTTTCAATTAAAGTTCATGGTTACTTAACATCACAGATAAGAATATTACATCCAAAAGGACAATGGTTTATTATGGTCTTATTGCATAGAATTATATAAAACTTTATATTATTATGGGCCCACTTTCATCTGAATATTTTATTCAAAATGCAAAAAATAATGTTTATAATTCAGTTATTTTGACAAGTTTACCAAAACAAGTTGAAAAAAAAAAACTTCTACCAGTCAAGTAAGTACATTAACACAATTTACAATAATTTATAATTCTGAATAAAATTTATGAGTCCTATTGCCTATCAAAATGATTTTCAATAACTGATTGGTGATTCACATGTATGCAGCATTGGTGAATGAAATATATAAAATAAGCTGCATAGATCAAAAGAAATTTTAAATCTTTAAATGATGTAAAAGATAAATGTCAAAGCAAATTAATATGAATTGATTTCACTGTATCATTCAACTATATACAGAGTTATATATAAATTTATAAAACTCTTTATTATGCATTCAAATTTCTTTATAAAAATTTCCAACTTCACTTATTATAAACACCAATGTTAGGCAACTTTTTCCAGTGAAATAAGTAATCGATAAATTCTATAAGGTAACAATAAAAGGAATAACTTTGCAGTATATTTAATAAATAAAGATAACTATATAAGCTTACAAACATACCACCGAACAAAGCTTTTGGTAAACACAAAGGCAGTTTTCTGGATGCAGAACAGAGTATTAAGTACTACCTAAGACAGCTATTATTCTGATATTTTTTGACACAACTCAAAAACACATCTCTACACTGATAACTATTAACCAGGATATGTTTTTAAAATATTACATCCTGAAAAATCATGGTCATGGTGTTATTGCATAGAATGGCAATGAAACTTTATATTATTTTGGGACAACTTGTGTCTGAATATTTGAATCAAAATGCAAAAACAATGTTTATAGTTCAGATATTTTTACAAGTTTACCAAAACAAGTTGACAAAAAAAAACTTATACCAGCCAAATAAGTATATTAACACAATTAACAATATACTTTTATTTCATTTCTAATTTTGAATAACATTTTAAGAGTCTTATTGCATATGTCAAAATGTTTTTCTGCAACTGTTAAATGGTTCACATGAATGCAGTGTTGATGAATGACTTATAGGAAATATCAACATAAGATACAGAGACTGAAAGACATTTAAAATCTTTAATACTGTAAAGATTTGTCAAAGCAAAGTAAGCTGAACTAATATTTATGTAAAACACAACTATATACAGAAGAATACATTAATTCATAAAAATGTTTATTATGCATTCAAATTTCTTTATGGAAACATAACTTCACATATTTAGAAACAAGAATGCTAAGCAATTTTTTTCCACAGAAATAACTGCTATAAATTTTAACTAAATCCTATAACGAACAATATTAGACAACTCTGCAGTATATTTAATAAATAATGGTAAATATATAGACATGCAAAAAAACAAAGCTATATTACAAAGACAATTTTCCTGATTCGTAACCAAGTATATAAAATACTGCCGTATGCATATCAAAAGTATTAAAAACTTATTATCATACACATGGTATTTGGCCGCTCGTTACCTTTCACGGGTCTATTCTGGTACCCCCGGTTGGGGGGGGGGGGGGCACTTTTTTCGTAGGTAAAGAACGGAAAAAGTGACGTCTCCCAACCCAACCGTAGACCCGTATATTGTCCCAGATAGCATGTGAGTTAAAGAGCCCTTTAACACGTGCTTCTCTTTACATTTGATAACACGTGTTACTGTTTATACTGCCGAAAATCCAATAATTTTAATCCAATGATTCACAAACACGTGATCGACTACAATCTGACCTCGGAGGAAGAATACATACGCAGTGGCGGACTGGCCAGGTTGCCCGATGGCACGTGGGCCCCTTAAACATAAGCTGATATGGGCCCCCAGGATCTGTGTATGTGAAAGAGAGAGAAAGGGAAGAATTTTTTTCTAGAGAAATTCCTGCGTCTTTTCTAAAGCAAACAAAATAGCAAGTAGTTTTATGTTCTTCACACAACCTTTTCTTTCTGTGCAAGGCAATGACCACTCATATCACCCCCGGCAAGAAGGAAGAGTGACCCCTCTGAGCAGGAAGACTGCGGTCCTTGGAAATGTCTAAATAACATTTTTTTAGTTGTTACTGCTTACAGTAGTAAAACTGACGGAGAAGAGAACAAAGAAAATAGTCTACTTCGGACCCTCTGAAAGGGGAGGGTGTATCATGTAATTTGGCAAAATGGCATCCGTGGGACACTCGCCTTTTCCTTGGAGGTCGGGGGCTATGGGAGTGCTTCTTTGGTTATGTTAACAAGGTTGTAAAAGCAATAAAAGGCTCTTACTTTCGTGGGTGTGGGGAGTGGTATTCCTGTTCAACAAAGAAAGAGTAAAAAATGCATGGCATATCTTAGAAAAGAGGAGAAAAGGAGAGGTGAACTCAAATTTTCCCTCTCTTTACATTGCTTTTCTAGTACTAAATACTGACAGTGGCGAACAGCTGAATAATTCATCTTATTAACTGTAAGGATTAAATTATGCCAGTCAACTTTAAATTCACCAACTTATTGGTAAGCTGAAGTCATTAATTGTTATAAAAAAACCAAGAAATAAATTAGTTTAAAAATTGAAAAACAGTGGACAGGAAATGTATTAATATTTGAACTAAATTTTGATGTAGTATGTTTCGCATTTGATGAAATTAATGACTCAGGTTTTTACATTTAGCAGATAAAAAAAGGCTAAAAATCTTGAGAGTCAATGAAGTTATTTTTTTATTGGTCAAGCATAATTCTAATTTAAATTACAATTATTACACTTTATTAAGCTAATTATAGAGTGAATATTTAACCTAATTAAACACAATCTCCAGGAAAACCTTTCTTTACGTAACAGGAAAGATGAGTTTTAAGATCATTGCTAGAAATTAAATCTATCATAATAATATTGTAACTATGTCTAAAAAGTAAATTTATTTGAAGTAATGAGGAAAGAAAAAATTGGACTAAAAAACTGATGAATTGGAATGCAATTTTTGCTTTAAAAAAGTTTTTATATCGTAAGATGAAAATATAATTATATATCATGCTTCTTCTTTATCAGGAGAAAAATATAAGATTTATTGATTTGAGGCAATGAAAGTTGATTGACTTTCATTACAACATTCCAAAGTATTGTTAAATAATTATGCTTAGAAATATTTTTAAAAAATTGCAAAATTAAGGAGAAAATTGCACAGCAACTAAACTGGCATCATATTGAAAGATAAAAATTTTGAAATTTAATAATGTGTAAAAATTATTTTTATGTGACTATATTTTTTGAATTATAGTTGAAAAAATTCCCAATTCTTGCTTAATTTTTAATTAATTAAGATTTAAAAACTTTCCGAGATGCATATTTGTTGTGTTATATTTGTGGGTTCGTTGAATAATAAGCTTCATTTGATTCACACATATTTAATGGACGTTCACTACACTTACACGGCACAGTACATTTAGATAATTACACAGATCATTCTTATATCGTAAATACAGGCATGCATAACGTTCTACCAGTCCGGACACGTTCCACAACAAACTCACGGCGAGTCTCGCAAAGCCTCGAACACCATTCGGGTTCAGTTACAGTTAACTTGTGTCGCACAAGTATTAGACACCACATCTCCTCCCTTCTTAAAGATGAAGTCTCTTTGGAGGACGTCTGATTCTACCGGAACGTCTAGGAACTTGTCTCGGGCTTGCTGGAACTGGTGAACTCCGCATCTGAGAACTATCCAGCTGAACATCTGACGCTAGTGAGTCGTGAGCCGGAACCTCAGTTGATGGCACTGCTGATGTGGAAGAGGAATCTTGTTCTTCGTTTGGGACTTGTGAAGAAGGATTCTCGGCTGTCTCAGCATGCTGAAGATTTTGGTTGCTTTCTCGAACACCAGTAGCTGAAAACCTGTGGTGTACGTTCGGAATGAAAGCATTCTCTTGCACGTGATCACCCACTGGACGAATCTGGTCCACATGTCGTCTCACTAAGGTTCCTTGAACCTCGACAGTGTAATGGAGAACACCATCTCTATTCACAATTTTACCAAACTTCCATTTTGAGTTAGCTGCTCTGTAAATTCTCACAGCTACCTTATCTCCGATATCAAATTTCCTGTCTCGGAATTCGAATACTCCTTTTCGTATTCGATCTTGTACTCTTGATTTTAATTCTGGCAAGAGTAAATCAATCCTTGTACGAATTTCTCTTTTTAAGAATAGCATAGCTGGACTATGATTTGTTGTAGAATTTGGAGCCTTCCGGTACTGTAACAAGAATGTACTTAGTTTCTGTTGTATGCTACCTTCATATTTCTGCATAGCCCTGAGCGATTGTTTTAAAGTAGCAACATAGCGTTCAGCCTGACCATTACTCGAAGGTTTGAATGGTGCGCTGGTTTTATGCTTTATACCGTTGCTCTGCATAAATCTTTGGAACTCATAGGATGTAAACTGGGATCCATTGTCACTGACAAGTACCCGTGGCAGTCCAAATCTTGCGAAACTGTCTCTAAGTCATTCAATGGTTTTCTTAGTTGTGATTATCTTCATGGGATATACCTCTAACCATTTGGAGTGAGCATCAACGATTAGTAAAAACATATGCTCGAAAATTGGGCCAGCAAAATCGATATGAATGCGCTCCCAGGGCATACTGGGATATTCCCAGTAATGAACTTTAGCTTTTGCAGGATCAGTTTTGTGTCTGGCACAATCTACACAATTTCTAACAGCATCTTCAATGTCTTTATCTATATCCTTCCAATAGACAAATGATCTAGCCAAAGCTTTCATTTTTACCATCCCCAAGTGTCCAGTATGCAGTTCATCTAGAATATTTTTCTGGTACTTCTTTGGAATGCAAACTCTTTGACCATATAAAATACACCCATCCTCAATGGTGTACTGAGCTTCCCTCCCTTGTAAATTTCGACCTTCCCTTAAGGCTCTCAAGAGTGGGCCCAGTTCTTCATCTTGTCCCGTTTCCTGTCTTAACTCCCTTGAAGTGACAGGTAATGTTTCAGTTTGTGTCATTTGAAATATTGTGATATCGTCTTTCACCTCCAGTTCTTCTGAGGTTTTTTGCAATCGGGAAAGAAAGTCTGCATTTCCATGGTCAGCAGTTTTACGAAATACAATATCAAACTGGAACGATTGTAAAATTAATGCATAATGTAACAGTCTAGTAGCTGTTAATACTGGTAATCCTCGTTTAGAACCAAAAATTGCTACTAGAGGTTTATGATCAGTTACCAGAGTGAATCGTCGCCCTTTTAAATATAAGTAAAACTTTTTTACAGCCCACACTATCGCCAGAGCTTCTTTATCAATTTGGGAATATTTTTGCTCAGTTTTTGATAAAGTTTTGGATGCAAAAGCTATTGGCCGTTCAGATCCATCAGGATATATGTGAGCTAGCACGCAACCAACTCCAACTGGTGATGCGTCACTTGCTAAAGTTAAAGGAAGTTCTGGATCGTAATGTACCAAAACCATTGGTGAACAGATTTCCTTCTTAATTTGCTCAAAGGCAACCTGACAGTCCTTTGACCATTTAAATTTAACATCTTTTTTTGTCAAATTATTAAGAGGATTTGCGATAGTGGCTAAATTTTTACAAAACTTACCATAAAAATTTACTAATCCTAGGAAACTTTTTACTTCCTGAACATTCTTAGGTACAGGAGCCTTTACTACTGCTGAAATTTTCTCATTAGTTTTATGTAGCCCATTTGCATCTATTTTATGCCCAAAAAATTTATCTCATTTTGGAAAAACTGACTCTTACTTAAATTAATTTTTAGTCCATGTTCTTTACATTTCTTAAAAAATTCTTCTAAGGCTTTAAAATGCGACATTTCGTCACTTCCGGTTATTCTAGCATCGTCCATAAACACTTTAACTCCTTGCATACCTTGAAATAATCCATCAACGTAACGCTGCCAAATTGCAGGCGCCCCGTTCAATCCATACATAAGTCTCTTACAAACGTATAATCCCTTATGCGTATTTATTGTCAGAAGTTTCTGACTTTCCGGATGGACTTTCATTTGCAAATATGCTTGTTTAAAGTCTAATTTTGAGAATTGTTTTCCCCCATTTAAATTAGTAAATATTTCCTCCAATCTTGGTAAGGGGTGTTGTGGTACGATTAAATTTGGGTTTAATGTTACCGAGTAGTCTGCACATAGTCTTATGCTGCCATCTGGTTTAACGACAGGTACAACTGGCGTTGCCCATTCTGAATGTTCAACCTTTTCGATAATCCCCTCTTTCTCAAGTCTATTAATTTCGTTTTCGACTCGACCTTTTAATGCAAAGGGTATTGTTCTAACCCTACAAAATATAGGTTTAACTTCGGGTTTTAGTTCTAGTTTTACCTGATAGTTATTAATTTCCCCTAGTTCATCATCGAAAATGTTTTTGTATTCCTCCAAAAGTTGACTTAAGTTTCTTTTACTTGTAGCTCTAACCGCCTTAATAGCTTGCCAATCCAAATTTATTTTATAAAGCCATTCGCGACCCAAAATTGTATCCAAATTTTCTTTAACAATGTACAGATTCAAATTCGAAATTTGATTCCTATATTCAACCTTTACGGTAACGTACCCCATAGGTATCAATGAGTCACCTTTATAAGTTTTAAAAACTACACTGGTTGACTGAATTTGTTTCTTGGAAATTTTTCTGAAATTATTTATACTCATTACACTAACCGCTCCCCCCGTATCTAATTCCATCGTACAGTTTTTATTTTCAATTTTCAAATTTATCATTATTGGAGGTTGTTCGTGTAACCCAGAATCTATAGAATTTAATTCAAATACTGGAATTTCGTTTTTGTTTTCTGCTTTGCTATTAAAGCTTACTTGCTTTTGTTTTACTGGTTTCGTTTTAGATTTTTGAGCAGCAAAACATGCTCTTTGAATGTGTCCGCCTTTAGAGCAGAAGTTACATTTGCTAGAAATAAATCTACATTTTTCCTTTACATGATCTGTGCCTGTGCACCGAGAACAAAATAAAGGTTTCTTTTGCTTCGAAACAAAATTTGATTTTTTGTTCATTTGTTTTTTTCCTGCATACACTGCCTTTATCCCTTGTCCCATAATATCATTTGCCCCTTTACAAGCTTTCTCCATTGCCAATGCGATTTGCAACGTTTTTTCAAGATCAATGTTATCTTCCTCAAATAACCGATCTAGTATCGCTTTATCCCGTAACCCACTCACAAAAACATCACGCAACATAATATTTAACATATTATTATCATAATCACAATTTATTGCAAGTGCTCTGAGTTCTGCGATATAACTATTAATACTTTCCCCCTCGTTCTGCTTTCTATTCAAGAACTTATGGCGGGAAGGTATAATTAACGGTTTTGGGGTCAAATGTTGTTTAAGGACATTTTTTAATTTATCCAAATTTTGGTCAGAAGGAAGATCAGGAGCCAGCAAATTTTTTAGCAACTGATACAGTTTAGCACTCAACGAAGAAATAAATACCTTAGCTCTACTATCTGCTGGTATATTTTGCACGTCTAAGTACGTTTGAAATCTTTCGAAGAAACAATCGAAATTTTCATTTTCTTCATCAAATTTTTCAAACTGCACAGTTACTTTCTGAGAAGAACCATGTGTTCTTTGTAAAGCAAGAATCAGTTCTTGATTCTGCTTCAATAATTCTGCAATGTGCTGCTCCATTATACTTCACTCAAAACGAAAAATAAAACGGATTACCTTGGCAGTCTTCGGGCATAGCCCTATCCTATGTGGAGAACAAATGTTCGTACTCACTTATTCGAAACCAAAACTAAACATGACTTCGCCGTCTCGTCGCCACTTGTTGTGTTATATTTGTGGGTTCGTTGAATAATAAACTTCATTTGATTCACACATATTTAATGGACGTTCACTACACTTACACGGCACAGTACATTTAGATAATTACACAGATCATTCTTATATCGTAAATACAGGCATGCATAACGTTCTACCAGTCCGGACACGTTCCACAACAAACTCACGGCGAGTCTCGCAAAGTCTCGAACACCATTCGGGTTCAGTTACAGTTAACTTGTGTCGCACAAGTATTAGACACCACAATATTTCTACGCTCTTATAGTATGTTTGTACCAAATTTGGTGGCTCTAGATTCAACGGACTGTAGAACATCAACAGACAGACAACAACCTACACATACATTCTCTTTTATTATTTATTGACAATTTGCATACAAAAGCATGATCATAAGCAAAACATAGAAATAAGACTATGGTACTCAGTGTTAGATTTTATTGCTTAAAAAAATAAAATGCATCTATAACTTATAATTTTCTTGTTTTCAACTGTCTTGTTAGAAATTGATTTAGTACAAAAGTTTAGTTCTTTACATGTAAAGAGAGGAATTGTTTGTCTTTTATAAAAATCTGCAGTAATTTTTCGCATGTGCTCTTTAAAACAAAAGGAGAATCACTGTCAACTTTTCAAAGTCCTGTAGTTAATTAAAATTTCAGTTATTAAAAATTGAGCAAGATTTTGTTGTTTTTCCGGTGAAATCTTTCAAAACTCATTTCAGAAGAATGATTTTTTGATTACTTTAGAAATTCAAAAAATTATTTTTGTAATGATATAAATTTAATGACAAATTACGAAAATATTATTACTACAAATCACTAAACTAATAATCATTGAAAGAATTTCCTTCCCTCACTCTTACAAAGAAATACTCTACTAATGGACAACATTTCTCCTTCACGCTTTGTCGCTAAAACCGTCTAAGAAAAATTTAACCTAAAGAATTTAAAATCAAATATTTTTCATAATATTTTCGTTATTTTACTCGGGAAATTGATTTTAACCCTGTAGGTGAGAAATTTATTGGTATTAGACTTAGTGGCAACTTTGAATTCTTGGTGTGCATCTAAAAATAATATGCTATGCTGTTATCAATTCCTTGCTTTAATTTGAACTCATCTAATTCAGCTTTGTAGAGCGAACTATTAGAATTTAATTTTAGGGTAGGGTGGACCTTGAAGAACGAAGTCAAAATAAAAATCATCACTGAGCGTTTATCTTCCATCCCTACATTAAAAGGTACTAAAATCAAATACAAATTTGTTGGATGTCCAAAATAAAATTTCTGAATTCAAAGTCTTGTCAGTTTCATCTGGGTCAAAATATATTGGAAAGCCAGACAATGATCTCGTCGCAGAGAAAAAGTACTCCTTCTCTGTGGAGCTTGCAAACCGTTTTGCTAAGATCGCCACCGAATATGATTAAATATTAGTATATCCATTCACTCATTCTTTTATCAAAGGGATTTGTAAACAACGTGCGTGAGGGATTGCAATCCCAATGCTAAGAATAACCGCTTAATAACTAATAAATACTAACTATCCATGAGTCTTTCTCTTCATTAGAATTTAGTTGGAATAATTTCATTATTTAGATTTAGTTCAGCTGAGAGTTCCGATTATGGTTAAGTTGGGTTTCTATATTGTGCCGACCATTATGCTTGTTTTTACCTTTCCTGTTCTTAATAGCCCTGCATCGATTGAAAATATATTAAAAGAACTTTATCTGTAAGGAGTGAAATCCATTTTTGAGATATCAAAGCATATTTGTAATAATATTAGAATTCGTAATGAATGATCTAATGATATTATTGAATTCTGTTCTTCAAAGCTAAAGATAAAGAACAAATTTAGAAGTTCATTTTCTGAAGAGAACTTTGAATTCTCTGTATATTGCTATCTATTGGAAAGGAATTGTTAGATGATTTGGATGCAGAAGTAATTATTGACATACCATCTAGTAAACTCAACAGCTGACTAGATATCTAGTAAACTCAAACGCTTACTGAGTTCTGTACTTTTGAGTTGTTAATCTTTTAAAGTAAGAAGTATTCTTTAAATTTGTTGAATTTGGTACAAAGTTAGCTCTATAATTTCAGTTTGATTTAAAAATTCTCAAAATAACAGTACAGTTCCAAAATTGCAGTAAGCTATACACCCACCAAAAATTATTTAAAATTCAATCATAAATTTGTTTTTGTATTTGGTAATTCTTACTTTCAATAATATGTAATAATACATGTATACTTTAATTAGTAATTTGACTCGCGAAGCGAGGTCCTGTTTTCACTGGACCGTTCGAGCGAAAACAGTTTGTTTGTCAGTAATTTACTGACTTTTCTAATATAGTCTGTTTGTAATTTGTTTTGTCACGATCAAACGCGTTGTTCGATTTTCTTTGAATTTGACATGAACGCTCTTTGATGTCGGAGAAAACGACCGCATGTGTTTTTTATTTTTTTATTCCGTTTCAAGATGATGGACGCTTAAATGGTTGCGTTTCATGTAATGTTATGTTTTTCCAACGATTGTAGCCAAACGAACTCCGTTCATAATGCATCCAAAGATACCTCTAATTATAACAAATTACATTTAATTGCGATTTTGTTAATATTGATAAAAGCAGACATTTAATTGTACTTCAATTAATAATGATAAAAGCAGAGACTTGCGCAAATAATTTGAATTTGGAAAATAAATGGCTAAACTTTTAAAGACTGAAATGAAGAGCAGTTTTTTTGGGGATGGAGGGGGGAGGTCCATTGTTCACAGAACTACCAGTATATATAACAGATTTTTAGATAATGACAATATGTAATAATTTATATAGTATATCATGTCCATTTATTGATTTTAATTGATTATATTTATAATAAATAAAATTTTAAAAATTATATAGAGAAAAAATATTTTTGATATGAGTGGGCCCCTATTGACTGCTGGCAAGCGCTATTTTCAAACCCAGTCCGCCACTGTACATACGGGTCTATTCTGGTACCCCCCGGTTGGGTTGGGAGACGTCACTTTTTCCGCCCGTTAACGACAAGTGCGATTCTCGTACCCGTTTTTCCAACCGGTAGGGATCTCGCTCGGTCGGAAAAAAGGACTCCGATTTTTCGCCAGCTCTGTATTTGGCGTAAACGCTATTCGCTAGCGAGAAGTGTTGTTTTGATATCAGAACTTATCAAATTTTCGTTTAAAATGGAGGCTGCTAAGACGTTAATTGTGTTTTGAAAGTGTTTATCGGGATAAATGTAATCCATTTGACCAATCTGAAGAAGAATTTATCAATTACTTTAGATTTTTTAAAAAGTAATTATATCTTTTATCGAATTTAAATAATTTAATACGACAATCTAAAGTAATTAAATCTTTAAAAGTAATTAAATCTTTTATTACTCCATCAAAATAGTCAATAATGATAGTTGATAATTAGCTAAGATCAATTACATTTAAAGATTTAATTAATTAATATTTTCTTATTAGATTAAATTAGGGTAACATTTTAACATTTTTTAACATTGAGTGTGGAATGACTTTCCTCATTCCGTATATATCATTACGATTTTTTTTTATTTGGGTTTTAATTCAAAGAAATTTGTCAAATATTTGCAAAATCTGACAATAAAAGAATTTTTCTTGTTCCTTGATAAAGACGTAATTTTTTTAATGTTGTGAAAACTTGCTGAATTTAATAACTTTTTTTCATGTTATATTTTCTTATGTAATTGGAAAAATAAACAAATGGTTTGCAATATTAATTTATAATATTTATTCATGTTAAAATAACTGGCATGGAAAAAAGTTTATTACTTTTCCTCTCTCTAGAAAACTGGTAAAATTACGTCAATATATTGAAAAAAAGACTGCAATTTATGTTCTATAAATGTATAATATTATTTTAAATGTATATTTTGTAAAAGATAAATGGTTTAACACCCCCCCTTAACAATGGACTTATGAAAGCAAGGAAGATGCATTATAATGCTTCTTATAAGAGCAGAAGTTAAATCTTTCCACCTCTTACCCTCGGTGTCTTTTGAAAAGATGCTATCAACTTTCCCACTTAAAATTTGTGGATATTTTTTTTAAATAATCCAACACAATTTCGAATTGGGAAGCAAATATACGCTTCGCCATAGTTCCTTTGGCGATTCAAAACTCGAACTGGATCTGAAACCATAAACAAAAATACACGATCGCTTGATTTGCTGCGCGCGCAGCAGAAATACGTCACTTCCTAGCGTAAAGCGAGATGTTCGAAACGACCGAGATACTAGGGATGTATAATCCACGACTTTTTGAGTAATAAATAGTTTTGCTATTGCTATTTTTAAATATCTATTCCAAATAACCCACGTAGCACAAAATATTGTCTTATATCATAAAATTCGAGAAAGTAATATTGTACAATATTTTTCCCAATATTGAAACAGTGTAAAACCTAAGACTTTTTCAATACTGTACAATGTTTTTTTCATAATATTGGATAATGTCATATAATACTGTATAATATTATACCATATTGAATAATATTGTACTATACTGAATAATATTATATAATATTGTATAATGTCATATAATACTGTATAATATTATACCATATTAAATAATATTGTGCTATACTGAATAATATTATATAATATAACATTATAGTGAATAATTTAAAAATTCATTTTAGAAGCATGAAAAAACGTCACGTTAATCACTTAATTTCAATGTGCTGAGCTTATGGGTAACACTTTGCGATTTTTTGAACACCTGTACTTACAGTGAGCTTTGAACCCGGGACCTTCTGTATGTGAACCAGGAACCTTACCTCTGAACCAACTAGGCTGTCACCAGGGAGCGCAAATGATGATAATAAAATGTAGTTGCAAAGTTCGGATCTCTACAAAATTTCATGTTCATTCACAATTAATCTGAATAGTTTTCTTAGTTAAATTATCTTTTATCGTTACAATTTCGAGTTCAAAATGAAATTAGAAGAAGAGGAAGCAATTTTAGCTCTTATATCGAAGTTTGCTAATTTAATAAATTAAAAGGCAATAAGGTTTAAAAGTAATTATAATAATATGTTTGAAAGGTTTTAAAATAATTTTGAAATTTATTTATTCCTCTTTCAATGTATTACGAGAGGTCTTTAACATTTATAATTACAGTATTGATTGAAAATCAAATACAAGATTCGCAACAAAAAATCACGAGCATGTTTTTACGATGAGAATAACACTCATTTTCTTTCACAGAACAAATAGATAATCCAAATGTGAGAGCTGTTTTATGGTTAACTTCATTAGCTGAATCCGGCCCGCCTTTTATATACAGTCCCTAATAGCACAGAAAAAACGGCCAATATTTTAAGAATAATATTCTGGAATCTCCGTCTTGTTATTCTGCGGCATTCGGCGCGAATGATAATGTGTTTGGCGGAGAAATCTGTTAATGGTTGAAATTCTTTCGGTAACCCTTAAACTAAGGGGTAAGCACGAGGGGGTCACGAAACACTCCAGGCCTTCATTTCTCCCAAGGAAGGCGCAAGAGTTGTAGCGTCTCCCAGACTCCTGCTTAACACACAGGTCTATAGAACTGCCATGGGGAGTTTCCCCTCACCAATTATCTTGTACAAGTGGTGGTTGTGAGGTCATAGCACGGCTTGAAACGCTTTCATTCGTTTGATACGTAGAAACATTCGCTTCATGAAAAATGCCAATGTGATTCTAACATTAAAATAAGGAGTTCGTTTCTAGATTATACAAAATAATTTAGTGAAATTAAATAAACTGAAGAACTATTTATGATTGCAAAGAATATGAAAAAATAAACAGAATCTACATTTTATAGCTTTTAGCAATTAAAGAAAACAAAGCAATTGAATTATCTGTAGAAGCAATGAACCGTTTTAATTTTACTGCAATGAAATGTATTGTTAGATCTAGATGTTTGCAACTTGTTTATTTCTAGCGATTTTCGACGAAATTCGCCGGTGAAAAAACAGTCTTTCTGTCCGTCTGTGTACGCGCATGAAAACACGATAATTCAAAAAGCTCAACAGATAGATAAATAAAATTTGGCAATTTTTTTTGTTGGTGTACACTCGTCGAAAAAAGTATAAAGTCGCAAAAACACATGACAAAAAAACTAGAAATTTATATTATATTTTTATGAAATGTAATGATACTTTGGGAGATAATGAAATCACAGCGAAAATAAATTTAAGTTTAATTACTTATTGTGATTTTATAAGCAATTAGTTAAACATCTATACAATTAGATTTGGGAAAATGTATAGAGTCGATATAATTTATTCTTTAGTAAGTGATATTTGAACCTCATTTTTCTTTTACTTGTATTACTGGTCGATTCATAGAACCAGAAAGAACTTGAGAGATATCCGGGTCAATTTTATTCCAGAAATTTTTATTGTGGTTTTAAGAAAAAATTTGCTTCTCTCCTGTCGCCCATTCTTGTAAACATATCTAACCAGAATTCCCGAAAGTTTTCCCATTGGATTCAGGTCGGAACTCCGATATAGCCATTGAAGAGTTTTTACCAGGATTTTGTAGGATACCGCTTTCATCTAGGATTTTTCAGAATAATGAATTAAGCACAGATACTTTGTCTTGTTGAAATGTTCAATCTCCTGATGTTATCAGAAGATATATCAGGAACAAATTATCTGCCAGCATATCCTGATATAACGATGAATTCATTTTGACAAAATCAATTTCAGTTTCACCACTGACGGCAAATGCGGCCCAGACTATGACAGATCTGAATTGGTGTTTTGAAAAAAAAAAGTATGATTCTGTATGCAGATAATACCAGTAAAACTGAAATCGATCCAAATCCTTTAGATAAAAAATTTTTCCTTCCAAAAACTTCACATCATTCCGGTCCAGGGCCGGCCTTAGGAAATGCGGTGCACAATTGGAAATAATTTTGGAAAACTTCGATATACTCAAGTTTTAAGAAAGTATACATAATGAATACATAAACAATATAAAATTGTAATAAATAAATTAATAATATTTATTATTAAAAAATTTAATAATTTTAATAAACTTACTTAATACTTAAAAATTAGTTTTAAAAAATTGAAGAAGGGAGAAAATTTTTGTTTTTTTATGGGATACATTGTAAAACAGATAAGTAACTCGAGTGAATTAAAGACCTTAAAAAGTTATTTATTCATGATCACTAAGTATAGTTCCCAAACCTTTTTATCAAATAATAGATTGTTATTCATGTCGGCAATTTAATACTACGACAGTTCATAAAATTCGCAAGACAGTTTACAATTTGATTGTATTATATACATATTTTAAGGTTAGGTTATATTAACGTCCCGTTTTGAAGCAACACGAGGGCTATTTAGGGACGGGTCTTGTAACTTTGAACCGCGGTCAGATGACGAGGACGATGCCTGAACTAATGCCCCCACTCTCCAAGCTTCCGCGCCAAGCCAGCGGGAGGACGTTTGGCCACTGCGTATGATTTAGCGTGCACCAGGCCCTATACACGGCGGATCTTCAGTGGAATCGGGTTTCGGGCCTGCGGCCCTCCGGTCCCGAGGTCGAGATCTTACCACTAGGCCCCCTCGGCCTACATATTTTAAGAAGCTAATATACAGATTCTCAGGAATGAAGATGCTTCATTGCTAAATGTATGTGGGTAGGTGCCTAAATTTTAATATTAACTAATTTCTTTCTGAATTAAAAAATCGCTCACAAAAGAAAGCTTTTACAGTAAAGTTGGGGTGGGAATAAATAACTCATTCAGATTAAGTATAACAGAGAAAAAGTTAGTTATATTCAATTGGCTGTAATTTATGTTAGTAATCGCATAATAAAAGTATATGTTCACCTCCAATAACTTTAAAAAACTCATTCAAGCTAAGTTTATATTTGTTCTGCAGTTAATAAATAATATCACCCTAATGGTTTTTATATCAAATTAATAAAACTTTTATGAAAAACAAATATTTTTTCGTACTATATATTAAGATTAAGGTTAATATACGAAATTAAATTTATTAAAAATTGTTTGTATCTCTCGAGGTTTCTGATATGTGTATTTTGATAATTAAATCCTGGGAGAAATTAAATGGTTCTCAATTCCACTCTTAGTATGAAACACAATTTTAGAATAGTTTATAAATGTTTTCTTAGATTTAAAAATGTAAAAAGAATATGCAAAATAAGCCAACGATAAACATACAAATTAAAACTGCCATTTTTTTGTTTCTATTTAATTCTTCTGTTAAATTATTGTAATTTTTTAAAAATTCTAAACATGTTAAATAAACGCAGTATTGATAATTTCTCTTTAAAAGTTTTAAAAAAAAATAATTAAAAAAAAACAAATCTACATTTGTGCGTTGGAGTTGACTGTCTTCAAAAAACTGCCAATATCGAGGGTCAGTCAAAAGTGAAACAGTGTCAGCTAGCTGTAAGCAAAAATTGGACAACAATGGTTTCCAATAAATTTAAAAACATAAAAAAAATCCTAAGGATAATGTTCTGAAATCAAAAAAATACTTGCTAGTTTTTTTTTTTTTTTTGTTTTGTTTTGTTTTGTTACTTCAACCAAATTTACTTTTTGGATAGATTTACTTTATTATTTTGATTTTTAACTATGAATTTAAATCTATTTTTTCACTTAAGGCAGGATAATCCTCTCGGGAAGTTATGACATTTCTTTATTTTTTGTAATTAGATTAAACAATCAGGTTATAATTAGTTAAATAATGTGTACTAATTGCGATTTCAATCTGAATAAACCATCTCTTGCATGATCAAAACGAAAATTAATCGTCATTCTGTTTCATGATTTCAAAGAGCCAGCCTAATACTTCTTTAACAATTGAATGTAAAGATCTAAATCATTAATTTGATAAAATTCAGAGCACATTGCCTCAAAATTTAGTTTCAAATATTGATACATTTTCTGTTTACTGTTTTTCTTTTCCTTGTAAAACTAACTCATTCTTTTGAAACAATTAATGCTTTCAGCTTACCAAAAATTAAATAATTTTACGTATTTAAAGTAAGTTGGAATAATTAATATACAGTTAATAAAATAAGCGAATCATTCGGTCGTTGAATGCAGTCAGTATTTTACGAACCCTCCTGACCTCGAGCAAACCAGAAGAATGGAGGGACCACTCCTCGTTGTAATTTGACCACTGTGCCCCGAAGCACACAACACCCTTTTCCTCTGCTGCCTTTAGCCGCCAAATTGCATGATGCCTTTACCTCTCTTGTCAGGACTTTTTCGAAGAGTAGTAAAATGAGCTGCAGGAAAAAGAAGAAATATGTCATTGTACCCTCTCTAGTAAGAACCCCGTACTGCTAGCAAAGAGAGATTCTTCGGACATGCTGAGAGCCTGAGGGAACAATAAAATGTCAGCGGCATCAATTTGTAATATAAGTGTGTGTCTAGCTATTTCCTACAAAAATTTCTCACTTTCCAGCCCCCCGTTAGTATATTGTCTCATTCTTACTCACAGGAAACAAAATACGTAGACTTCTCGTCCACCCCCTTCAGGGCCATAAAATGTGTTTCCCTGGTTCTGAATCCCTTGCTATAGAGTCAAGGGCACTCCTTTTTATCTTGCATTTATGATAGCAGGGAAAGTCTTAGAGCATTGTTGACTGGTGAATCAGTACTGTGCTACACTAAAAATACTTGGGAAAAAATCCACGGAACCCCAAAAGTTAGTACCGTATTTAAATCAACATTGTCTATTTGATAATTCGGCCCTGTATATAAGGAGTTTTTGGGCAACAAATATTATGATAAACTGAAACAACAAAACATTATTACGAAACTGAGATAACGGATCATTCAAGAATATGTAATGGTTTCAGTAGTTTGATTATAAAAAAATACAAAACTACAATTGACAATTGATTTCAGACAAAACGGTTAATAATTTACAAAACTTTTTCTATCAATCAGAATATTCTTTATTTATAGGATCGGATATTTTTTTAAATTATAAAACAACAGGACATAAAACTACAAATCTTCTTCTTTTTTTTCCTACTTATTCTTTCAAAATACCTCTTGGCTATATTTATATTTGCCGTATAAAGCATGCTGTTCAAGACTACAAATTTAAGATAAGCTAATTAAGCTTTCACTTGCAAAATTTTAATAAACACAATTAAAAATATTATTTATTCCTGTTTAAGGTTATAATTAGAATAGTAATAATTTATTGTACTAAAATGAGCGTTTCTTCAGTAAGCACATTACTCATAATTTCTATAAAACACTCATCTTAAAAGACTTACTGGTAGAGTGGAAAGAAATATGCAATGGTATCAAATGGCATGTTTAATAAAAAAAATAATAACCGTACTTAAATCAACATATTCATCATTATTTTAATTATTGTGTAGAAAAGAGTTAAATTGTTTTATTTCAGACAATCAAAATTACTATAAGTAGTCTTCTCGATGAAAAAAAAAATGCTAGGAAATTCAACTTAAACTGAATTCCCATTAATTATTATAATGTCCACGATATCCAAACGGAAGTATATACTCTTATTTCGCGTCTGAACATTTGAAAAATCTTATTTTATTTTATCGTGAACATTCCCTAGTAATTTATATTTGCAAAACATTTTTGGATTTATTAAAACAAATCATGTTTTTGTAATGCAACAAAAACACGTTTTTTCATATAATTTGTTAAAAACAATAATTGATTTTAATTTGAATAAATTCGATTACATTCTTTGTAGCACGCTAGCGCGGGGCCCTATTTGGAGCAATCGGTCCAATCGGCTTAAGGCCGGCCCTGAGAAAGGGATGATAGCTCTGGTATCGTCCTCATATTTTGATAGCGGCTTAAATTATGAGGTCCGTAACCCTTGCGTTACTTCTGACCGGGAATTAATATAATTGAACTAAACTAATTCAGGTAATTGGAAATAAAGGCCAATACAAGTTTCAGAACAGTAACGAAATTTGGATACTATTAAAATTAATTATTTTTAAATAAATAATCAGTACAGAAAGGCAAAATTCGATAACAAATTTTGATTTCGTTAAATAAATCAATGCAATCAATTTTCATTTTGCAATCTTCGCCGCGAAGCTTTGTGCTTTCGTACGGTTCGCAACTCCCTCGGTGTGGCCTGCAATTGAATATTTGATAACAAGAACAATTGCTTGACTCCATTAGGAACGTTCAAGTAGACAATAAACAGAACAGGTGCAATGCTACTAAAAAATCGGAGTTAATTGTCTATGTTTAAAATTCCGTTCTTAAGGGGATCATGAATATCAAACTATTTTAGGTCAATCAACCCAAATAAAATCCCACATGAGGAAGGTGTGAATTGTCGTTACTGATTGAACAAGAAGTATTATGTTCACAACTAAAACGAAACCGTGGTGAGCATGACCGACGCTTCGCCTTTGCTATTTAACACAGTATGGCTAACATATTATTTAACCATATTAAATATATTTATTTTAATTGTAGAAATATGAATTCAAATTTAAAAAACAAAAACAAATCTCACTGATTAGTAGTGACTTGAATTTTTTAGTTTACCTCATTTCCAAAGCTAATTCGGCCGGTTTCTTACTCCGTTTTTGGAGTTTTTTTTAATTGGTTATAACAGGTCAAAAAATAACAAAAAATCGGTTTATCGAAACAACAATCCCCATCCCTAGTAAGAAGTATTTATTATTACTTCTAATTTTGGTCGAACTTTCAAAAAAACATTGCTTGTGAAATCTTTGTAATTTGTAAAAATTTAAACTTAAGAGTTCCCCTTTATAGATAGCATGTCCCGTTGTCCCCAAGCACATCTTCGGGACACCGAAATGTCACGTTTTCAGAAAGAGAGGAACCCACAGCTACAATTAAAGAAATCCAATAAAAAATCCGACAGTAGTGCCTAAGTTGAAATTAGCCTGAAAGTTTCATATTAACTAATGAGATAGTAAATTTTTTTATTAATAAAAAACATTAAAATATTTTTCACGTAACCAGGTATCGCCAGGTATATCAGCTAGTATAAAATATTATATTATGCAAAATCCTCTTACAGTTGCAATTTAATACATGAAAACACAGACTGTAACTAATTAAAAATTATAACCATTTAATTAATTACCAGAAAACCTTCACTAAAACCTTCCTGTTGCTTCACAATATTTTAAAGCAAAATTTACGTTTTCCACACCAAAAGCTGCAAGCAAAGCAAAAGCGATTTATTCAAAATTTTGCACAAGACTGTTGATAATAAAATTTTTAATGGTCTTTATTCTCTTCAGAGTCAATGAGTTATAGTTTACTGTTTCGATGGCACATCTCAGCTTCTGGTAATAGATCCTGAAAGTTTAAATTATAATTAAATGGAGCGAAACTTGTTCTAAAACTTGACTTTACTAACTTCCATACTGCTCCAACTTAAACATGACTCACGGAAGATTTCACATATACAAGGCCGTTGTGCTTGATACTTGCTCGTTGTAGTTGAACTTCGCCTCCGTGGAATTTTAATTTACCTAAATTCCTCTTTAAACATTCAAACTTTAATATGAATTTCGATTCCCTGTAAAAGGAAAATTTTTACTTATGATGCAGATAAAATCTTCTTATTTAACAGCATGCCAGCAACTAATATTTGAAGTTCCGAAAATTCAATAATATTATGTATCTAAACAGATATTTCTCAACAAAAGTAGGGCCTGTTCCAAGGTTGACATGCAGCGTCTCCAACAAATTTTCGTACAAAATAATTTATTACATTTTGCTATTTATTACATTGCAAAATCTGGCTTAGTAAGGACTTAAAGAATAGATGAAAATGATAAATAATTAGATTTTTTATAAAGTTAGCAAGCATTTCTCCCACAGAAAAAAATCATAAATCAAATAACAACAAAAAATACTTCATAAATTTATAAAATACAATTTAATTTGCTACTTGTCAGAATAAAATTACTATATGTAATCTTTTCTCATTTATCTTTCATTCTTTGTAGCAAACTCATCGATAATATAATCATAATTAAGTCTTTTTATTAGTTTGGGTTTTATACATAAAATGACCATGGAAGTAAATTGTTCCTGATTATTGATAGATCTTAATTAAACTTTAATTATTTTCTATCTTGAGAAAGACTTTTCTGGAAATCCGGCGCTAATTGACGAGATCTCTAAAAGTTTCAAAAAAGTAACAAAATTTGGATGCAATTTAAATAAATAATTTTTAATCTTTTCATTTAAAAAAAAAATCCGTTGTTGTATATTGTTGTATTGTTATAGAGCACCGTTTATTAGTCTTTCAAAGGACTGATGTGAAACGACGTATAAATGAAAAGATGTATAATCGAAACGAATTACAATGCATTTGTATGAATGAGGACTGTGATGAAACGACGTATAAATGGTGCTTTACTGTAATCCTGGAAGGCCAAACTCGATGACAAATTCTGATTTCATTAAATAAATCAGTATAGTCGATTTTCATTTTGCAAAATGAATCAGCGAAGAGTAAAATAGCAGGTTCTCGGAAAAAACCATATGCTTCCATTCCATGGACGAGATCCTCCCTTTCGGAAGGAGATAAAGATCTCCTACCAGGCGGGGGAAGGAGGCCTGCCCTTTGGGTAAATGAGGGCTTCATTCATAGTGCAGTTAAATTACCCCAATCATAGAAAGAGGGACTGCTGACGTCATTACAAAATACTGAACGGTTGCTACAATTGTAATAAATCTTGAAATTGGCGAAAATTAGATAGCAAAAATTGCGGTTCTTGCCTGTTTTTCGCCAAAATTGCGTTGAATAACGAGAGACGTCGTGTCAGAATATTCCAATATTGCCCGTTATAGCGAAGGTATTTCTTGATATTCCTGTGCTATTAGGGGTAAAACAAAATGATTATGTAAACATTATTATTCAAATGAACATTTTTTAAAATACTTTTTCAGAAATATCATCCAATACTGTTTAATAAAGTGTTATTGTATTTTCATGCTGCCATCTGTCGAGCATAAGAATAACTTCACCTTAAAATATTGATCAATGCAGATTAATGTAAAAATCAAAATATCATGTGCATTGTATTGTATAGTATGATATAATATTCAGCATCTTAAAGAATAATTGTTCCAGTGGTGTTTTTGTAATAAGACCTCCAATCGAGTGATATCCTGAGTTAAAATGAAGATTTTTATAAATAAACATTGGTTTTATATTATTTGTGAAAATTTAGTATCTCGGAAATACTGATACATACAATACGATACTTTATTACAGTATTCGGTGTTCCTAATATTGTATAACATTGTGCAAATATTATATAATATTTCTGTGCTACTTGGGAACTGTTATTTCAATCACACTTTTAATTTTCAAAAAGTCTTATTAAGTATAAGTAAAGTGTTCTAAAAAATTCAAATAAAAAAACTGTTATTACTTCTACTTATTATTTAATACTTTCTATTAAGATTTAATGTTTAGTTCTTTGTATTGTCAAAAGGTGGCGCTAGCAAAAATTCTTGTAGAAAGAGATGTTGGAACTTGAGTTCACGGGTCACAATCACAACCAATATTAATCAACCACACAAGCCATCGGACGATGTCACATTCGCAGTTTTCGTTGCGATCACAGTATGGGATCTTTTCCGCGACTATTCTTTTTTTTTATACAATTATCGCGATTCTGTCAATCAAAGAGAAAAACGAATACGTGCTCGTTTGAGTTCCCGACGAAGCTTTGAATTACAAAAGCAACGTTATCATTCGAGAACGCATATCACAACAGGAGGGCTGATTCACAGAAAGACGTCTGAAACCGCGATGGGGGGGGGGAGTGCGAAATGTCATATAATACCAGACGAGTTGGTGTATGGTTATCTGCGCGGTGAAGTGTGACCTGCTTATCTGGAAGATCACCGGTGAAGACTCTGTTTCCCCGGGGTGAGTTGTACTGATGACCCCCTGTGTGGGGAAGGTAGTTCATGCTTTTGATTGCGCCATCTATTGACAGTATATAGAACTAAAAATAAAATTTCCAAAATTAAATTAAGAAAAGAAATTAAAATAAATAAAAGCGCTTTGCGTACATTTTATACAAATGACTGTATCACACCTTTTTGACAGTAGTATTCATTACTGGTATTTGTGATTTTTTAATATTGCGTAGAAAATAACAGTTCGTCAAATATTCGTCATCCCTACGAGGTACGAGAATTAGACCCCTTCTTTCGGTCGAGAAAAAGCCCTTAACGTCCCGCGGTCGAAAGGCGAAACACTCCCAACCCAACCGGGGTACGAGAATAGACCCGTTAGAGAGCTCATTCCCATTGAAATGGCTTCAACAAAGTAGCAACAAGATAAGTCACGTGACACTAGGAATTTGGCGATAAAAGGTTGCCAACTGAGTGCTATACCTATGACTATATCGCCGTTTTTGGCAGAAAATTCGATAGTTTTATACGATTAAGCAAGTCGTGAGCATTATACAAGTATTCCAGGCAGTTTCGAAATGGGACGGACGGATTCATTAGATTTTTACCGAGAATTTCGTTATTCTTTTTCAAACAAATTAATAAATAAAATAATTAAATCCATCAATCATAAATTAAATAATTATTTAATATTTTTTAGTTTAGATACTGTAGATTTTTAAAGCAATAAGTTTTTTTTGTTACAATTTTCGATATAATTTCTTTCCATTATTCTACACATTTTCATTTATATTTTCAGAAGGTAGTATTTAATGTTCATTTATTTTACATAAAATCATACTTTTGTGCTTGACTTCAAGATCCACATAATTTGACAAGTTTTTAATGTAGTTTAGCATGTACCTGATTATACTAATCTTACAAGCATTTCTAAGTTTTGTATGAACAAAAAATTATTTATACATAATTTCGATGACATTGTAATATTTTTGTTTCCCTCCCTCCCCTGGGAATTTCAAAATAAAATTGAACACATGCCAAAGAGAAATTTTATGCCAAAAAGTAAAAGGAATTTCATGTCTAAAATTTTCATAAAACAAGCATTATTTGGGAGACTGGCATGATCTCTTACTTTAATATAAAATTTGACATTTTTTTAAAGAATTTAAAATAGTTAAACATTAAGAGGGAAAGAAACTGCAGAGTTCGAAAGTAACAGTATTTTTAATTTTTATAATGAAGGTATGATTAATAGCTAAATCATCCTTCCTGCTCCTCCACACCTTTTCATTATCTAACTAAATCAAGAATTCAGCCAAACTCATTTTTATTTATATGTGTACTAAAAATCTAAGATTCCTTTAATATTTACCTCATTTTGATATATACATGTGTGAAAAAAATATTTCTCTAACATCTGACTCATAATCTAGTTTGCCATATTATTTTATTTACTTAATCTTTATTCTTATTGTAAATTTTCCATTTTTGTCCCTTTTTTTCTTGTTAGCCTTGTAGTAAAATTTTTAACCTCAAAGGTAGCATACTAAAAATATATTATCTCTGAGATTTTATTTATTTTTTAATTAAATATTGTCCCATTTTCTATTCTTATTGTTTCGTTTAAGTGGTAATGTAACTGTTTTGACTTTGCTTATTCATTTCTTTTAATGTTTTTTTTAGGATCAGTTTATCTTTCCTTCATTTTTCTATTTAGTAAAAGTGTTTTACTTATAATTGCAATGATAATCTTATCACAACAAAATATTCTTAAATTGTTTTCTTTGGGTAGGGATAAGATCTCATACACCTTGAAAATAGCTAGCTATAACGATGCTACACACTATAACACCTGCTGCGTTCGTGCTTACCTCTTTTTGCCTGACGACAGGTCATGTTATGTTGATTCACCCCCTAACAATTGTTGCGAGTTTCTTGCATCTGATGGTATTTATTTGCAAAGTGTTCAGTTACCATAATTCAAAACGCAGATTTCTGGTTCTTCTTGTTGTATTATGTTTTCATATTTAATTAAATTTACACCAATTCTTGTCATAAGCATATTTATTCAAGCTAGTAAACTACATAAACAGTATTTTTACAAAAATAGCACTTGGAACATACAGCTAAAAAAGAAAGATAAAAGTTCGCTTTAATTTAAAAACAGTGGTTACTAATGAAATTTATTTCGTAACATTGCAAATTTTAGATTTTTATGGATGATTTAGAATTTACATTTAATGTCCTTTAAATATTGTTAATTTAGTATTTTTTGCTTCTAACTCTGTTGATTTGCAAAGAAGCAGTAATTGATTTTGCAACAAGACAAAGTCTAATTTTAAAATATTCAAATAACACACTTTTGATTAAAAAATAATATGATTATCGAAAGTAGTTTGATTTAATATATGATTATTTAAAACAGAAAATACATTATTTACATTTATTTTTCTCATTGAATTTTTGGATTTACCTTGTTCAATAACAGGCTCAGGTTCTGGTTGGCACAGCAGTTTCTTCAACCATGTTCCACCAAATTTCTCTCTATCAAAAGTAGATGGAGAAAAATGTTAAGAACACAATCTGGACGATTTAGTGCTTTAAAGTTTTCTCTGCGTAATTTTATCTCCCAAATTTTTCTTCTTTCTTCATCGTTTGGAAAACTACAACAAAATTGAATAAAATAAGCAATGATAGATAGTAAATTAATGTTTTATTGCAATGGTAAAAACTTTCAAAAATGACCCATAAGTTACAGGCATGCATAAAAAAAAGGAGGAAAGAAAGAACGAAATAGAATAAATTTAGCAAAATACTGTATATATTTTAATAACAGAGAAACACTTCAAGTAAAAATATACATAACCACCTGAAACATGAAAAAATTAAAAGCTTAGTAAATAAATAAGTAAATGACACAAACACATATATTTTTTAAATTGTAGAATGTCAAAAAATAAATATATATAAATATATTTATTCCAGCAGTTTTATTTTTTATTTATTATTATTTCTTAAACATAAATTTATGATTTTAATAAGTTTTATACTTTACAGCAGAGTATGTCATTATTAACTTTGTTTCTAAATATATATGACTAACAGGGAAAAAACAAAAGTCATTAAATTTTCTATTCTAAAACTGTTGAAACTTAAAATCAAAATTTCAACATTACATTATTTTTTTAATTAGCTAAAACATTGCATTTAATTTTAGTTCAAGCAACTCTTTACAAAAAATGCCTAATGCAATTAATTTCTAAAATAAATGAAACTACATTGGCAGTTACTTTTTAATGAAACCAAAACAAACATTTCATTTGGCGACAATCTACATCGCCAAATAAAGAAATGTTATAGTAAAAATGCAAATTAATCAAACTCAGAGAAGTAATTATTCAATAAATGTGTGAATTATTAATATACAATTATACTGAGATTCATTATTGCATATATTTGGGTTGTTTAGAGGTGAATGTTTCTAGTTTTATGAATAAACGGTATCATATATATGATGACATCTTAATAAACCTCTTTGATATTGAAAAAAAAAACGCAAGAAAAAGTTTATACGTACCAGTAAAAGGTAACAGGACCTTCTTTGACTGCTCTCTCAGTGCACCCAAAGGCACAGCAACTCAGAACCATTATATTTCTGTATTTAAACAATCAGAACTTTATTGGATTTAAATGTCGGCTCTACAAATTAATACAACTGTCAAACGGAAACGGGAGGTTTCTGCCAAGCGTCACGTGATTTTATCTTGTCTCTAAAAACTAGTTCGGCTGACTTCTCGAGTTATCTTTCCTCTAAGGAAATATTAATGTTGTACGGTACCAATCTTTTGAAAGAAACACGGAATATAGGCCGCAGGACATGTGTCGCTATCGTTCAAGTAATATTATTAGGTTGCGGGGAAACTTTTGATATTAACCAAAGAAAAGACTATGAAAACCAAAAAATTATAATTCAATGTTCTACACTGGATCGACGCAAATTAATAAATACAAAGAAATTAAAGTTATAAAATTTCCATTGTTCTGACCAATCAGAATGCCTTATACAGAATCACTATCGCGGAGAAAACCACAATTCAGCCAATGAGGAGCAAGGATGCAATCTTCCGTTGCGCGGTGGGTTTTTTTTTTTCTTTTCCAGAGGCTTCGACTTCAGCGATTCTAAAAAGTTCAATCTAGAAAATAAAATGGTATATTGCTAGGATGGAATGTAAAATCCACGCAGTGGAAGACTGTGTAGATGATTTTCAGTGTTGCTCAGAATTAACTCTTGAAAAAATTAAATTTTGTGCAGGTCAGTGGATTTTGACCGATGAAAAAGAAACAAAAGTAGAGCCACAATTAAAAGCTTTTTTCATTGAAAATAATTCCTAACAAAGTCTATAATCAGTGGTGTAAAATACCTGTGTATTAATTTTTAATGGTAAATACTTACCTGGATATTTATTTTTAATGGTAAATACTTACCTGGGTATTTATTTTTAATGGTAAATACTTACCTGGGTATTTATTTTTCAATTCACTTTATTCATATAAAATAGATATAATGGTTTGAAAATAGATACCCAGACAAATAATATAATTTAATTTTAAATAATAAAAGAATTCAATCAATAAAAATTAAACTAATTAAGTTTTATAAAAACTAAAATATTTAATCAGAAAAATCAAATGCATTACTACATCATGCTTCTAACATAAAATACATGATTTAAATGAAAATACCCTTTTTAATTACAATGAATAATTTTGTATTTGCTGCTTATTAAAAAAAAGTTATTTTAGCTTTAAAAAAACCCTTTCTTAAACTAATTTTTTTAAAAGGGAATTGTATTTGGTTTTAAAATTATAAAGAGCTGATAATAGAAACTAAACTGAAGGATACAATAGTTAATAATTCTTTTTGGATTAATCAGTCAAAGAACCAGACAATTTCTGATGAAAAGATACCAAATGTTTCAGTTCTAATAGTTTTAAAAATTATAGTGAATGTGTTGAATAATAGTTATTCCTGAAACTTTTATATTATTTGAAGATGTGCCAGGCATTTTACTGCTAGGCGGGGTTCATCTGAATCATCACCTTCAGTTCTTAAATGTTCTTGAAACTGAAAGCTTGATGTAGTTTTCATAGTTTGAATTTGTTTAAATCTATAATAATTTCCCTTTTTTAACCCAACAGGATATTTGAAACATTTTTTTACGTGTTTTTCCAATTTGGTTACATTGTCATTTGTACTCAACATCACAGTACACTTTTATCTTTTTCAACATTAAAAAGTTCCAAGCAAGTGCTTTTTTTTCTTTCCAACTTAAAATTTTCCATATTATTAATGCATGTGAAGAGAGTAAATCACTCCTCATTAAATCAAAACAAGACTGATTGACTTGTAGCATGGAATTCTGAGAAATTATTAATCAGAAATTTCACGAGCCCTCTCTGTATAACATAAACAGTTTTCAAAATTGTTATTTCATTTTAAGTGTCATTCCTTCAAATCAAAAAAGATAAATTATCCTCCGATCCTGTTTAAGTTCTGGAATATTTTATTCTGAATCCCGATAGCAATTAAAAAAAAATTGGTCAGAACTTTAATTTAAAAATATTATACCTCATGTATTATATATATATATAAAAATTTTATGTTTCTTTTTGAATCCTCATTCACAAATACTTTTTTTTGCAAAATACATTTTTGATTATTTATAAATTTTATGTTTCATTTTGAAGCATTCTTCACAAATACATTTTTCCCCTCAAAATAGCCAGTTTTTAGATGCTTTAATTTTTAATCACCATTCGTAAATACTTTAATTGTAAAAAAACAATCAGTTTTTGTATATTTATAAATTTAAATTTTGAATCCCCATTCGTAAATACTTTTTTTTGCAAAATACCCAGTTTTTGGGTATTTATAAATTTAAAGTTTCATTTTGAATTTAAAAATCTTGCTTCTCAGATACCAATCTTCCTCCAAATCAAAAGTTTCTTCATAAACATGTTTAATCATTATTAAGCAAATTACCAGGCTGGAATAAACAGGAGTTTATTATTGCACTATGTCCTTCACATTATGGATAGAAGATTTCAGAGGGTATATTGGAGGTAGATTATTATCATATGTCCCACGAGCCAGTTCCTCCAGCATTAATAATGTTCACTGCAAATGGAAAAACAATAGATGCTCTATTGGAAGTTGTTCTTGTCATTCTTCCAAACTGCACCTCAGTGAATTGTACAAAATGTGTTTATTTACCTGATAATGATGATTAAAATACCAATAGCTTATATAATTATTTATTGTACTATTTGTATAAAGAACATTATTCATTCATAAATAAAATAATGGACACAAACATTTCATAATATTTGTATAGTTTTGAAAATAATTTTAAAAAATTATCTATAAATATTTTTATTCAGATGGATGTTTTAAATGCTTGTATATCTTTTCAGAAACTATATAATTATAAGAATCTTCATCATCACATATAAAATATGTATTGAATATTTTCTCGTCAATGTAAACAAGGAACTGTTATGTATAAAAAATTGTAATGTTATTTTGTACATTTTTTTAAAAGTATCTTAGCTTTTAATGCTGTGAACCTATGTTTTTTGAAAATGATTGTATCTGCATGAATACACAATTTACAACTAAGCAGATATATGAATTTTTTGAAAAGCAAATATATGAAACTGTCAATTGCATACATAGAATTTTTAAAACATCTAGGAGATATCTGCAGAAGAATATTTAAAATGCTAGTTCATTTTTATAAGTAGCTACATCTATGCAAGAAGCTTCAATTATATATATATATATATATATATTTGAAGCTTCTTAATGACTTTTTAGTATGGGATTTAATTCTTGATATGTTTTGTTTACTTTATTTCTGTATGATTATATACTAGTTATATTTGGATTTATATTATATATATGAAAAATGTTTTGAATACTTACTCAGAAACACATCATTATATATAAAAGAATAATATTCTTTTGATAATACTTTACAACAGTATTATATAGATATTTTTAAAGCAAACTAATGTTATTTGAAAATGACTGTAATTTTATTTATGAATGAATACTTGTAAGTAAAATTTAGAAATAATTTTTGATATTATATAATGTTAGGAAAATATCAATTATGGTTATTATGTATAAATGTTGATTCTAAACAAGCTGGTCTTCATTCAGGTAATTCAACAAGCATATTGAAGTTGCTAAATCTTCTTATTAGTATTCTGACAGTTTAAAAATCACTATTGTATAAATAGTGAAAACCTTGAGAAGTTTAGCAATCAATCAAATATCTATGAAATCCTTAATATCCACATTTCAGTTTAATGTTTCTTTAAAAGTAATTAACACGAATAAATATTATTGTTTGTTTTAACTCAACAAAAATGCTGTTTATTCAATTCAGACACAAATAAATATACAATAAAAAAACTATATAAATTATGAATACTTGGCAAGGACTAACACTGTTGATTATTTTTGTTGCAGAAATATGCAAGAAACTATGTATGAATGTACTAAAAGGTTAGAACAAAATTTTATTGATTACCATTTAAGTAAATAAAATAAAGCAACTTTCAATAAAGAAAGCTTACTTCAACTTTTTGTATAAAGGTGATAGGAAATAGTTTAAAAGTGACATTTGAATTTGAGTGAAAGTTTAACTTCCAAACAGTGACAGAAGGCTTTATTGTCGACAGTTTATGGGCATTTTCTTCATTTAAATTAGAAAAATTAGGTTTTTGTTAGACATTAATCAACAATTAGCAGCAAACTCAAACGTAAACAAAGCATATTCTGCGAACCAGTTGCCGCTTTCCGATTGGTCGGAAGAACCGCACAATGGACCTTATGCACAGTTTGGGTTCGAGAGTATAGGAAAACAGCCGTGGAGGAATAAACAAAACGATCGGCCTATAAGTGACTCAGAAATAAAATCAGTTTCGAGTCAGCTGTTTAAGACTGACCAATGGCTGCCGCCGGCAGGTCACGTGTCGGAGTATGTGACGTCACCATGCATAAGGTCCATTCGGCTGTAGTTGAAATATATTTTGATGTTTTATAATTTAAATTGCATCTGTTCGTTGTAGAACATTGCATTTTTAATAAATATTTAATGTTTTCTGTCTTTTTATTGAATGCTCAAGTTTCCCCGCTACTTAATAATAATTTTGCATTTTCTAGCTTAGTTAGCTGCCCATGTCCTGCGGCCTAATAGTAACGCCATCTGATAGAAAGCACTTTGTTCCAAAAGCCCAACGCATATATGCGGCACTCGGCCCACAGAGTGACGCCGTAACGCACAGATGCGGCTCTCGGTCTTGAGGGGAATCTAGCGCAAACTCACATATGCAGCTCTCGTCCCGAAGGGCTTAAATGTGAATAAACAAACAGAAAACTCGACCATAAAAATAATGTAATTCTTTGCATAAAAAATGAAACAAATGATTAAAATTCAGAATTGGACGACTAGGATTTTTCTGACCTCCATCTACTTCTTATTCTCCCCCCCTTTCTACCATCCGGAATAAAAACCTATCCTTCGGATAACGAGTCTCGTTGAATGCGGATCTGCACAGAACCTTTCCGCAGTAAAAGTGGCGAGTTATCTATCGATAACGGTTTGCAAGTGCCAAACTTTTTAAATGGATGCAGTTATTTGTTATGTATATAAAATAATTTTACAGAAAATTAAACGTTAAATTGGAAAATATTGATCGATTTAATTCTCATAAAACAAGGATTTTATCTGACATATTCTGTTACCATTTTATGGCGTATAAATATTAACTAATTTATCTAAACTTAATGGATATTATTATCTTTCATCTTATTGTATTTGGAACTGCAATCAGAAAAGTCGAAAAGTATTATGACAGTTGAATCAGATGCTTGGGAACTGTACACTAGTTGGAAAAAAACACCTAGTACTTCAAATTCAATTCCTCGGTTTTATTATAAAGTAAATAAGTGTTTTTTGTTATTATTACTGTTAAGATCTTATAGTTAAATATTCATTTTTATTGCGGTTACTGATTTTTCCTTTTTTATGCACCCTACCTTTTGATTGTGATTACAACTAAATGTTAGAACTTGTCTTTGGTTCCAATCTGTGTAAAGAAATATTCAGACGGGGAAATTGTTCCTGGTATGGTAGGGAAGACAAGTATTTATATATTGTACAACTGCATTTCCTTATCCGCTATCTGTGAAAATTTTGAAATTGTACATTCATGCTATTTAGAGCCACTATTAGGTATAAACTAAAATTCAATGGAAGCTGTCAACTCATTTGTTAAATCTGTGGCATCTTAATATTTGAAAATTATGCCAGTAAATTCATGATTTGAAGAGGATATTTTGCACTTCCATATTTTTGTTTCTAATTATAAAAGCCACAGTATTGTGTGGGAGAATATTAAAAAAGTTGTAAATATTAAAATAATTTGAATAGAAGAGCTAATACAATTATACTGTTGTCAATTGAAGAGAGAGTAAATAGATCTAAAGATTATTGACTATCTCTTTATAATATGTTTAAATTCATAAGAATATTGCATGCATTTAGGTATGTCTTGAATTCAAAAACATTGCTGTATCTATAGTTACATTAATAAATTAATATAGTTAATTAATTTCTACTTAATTAAAATAATGTATCTAATTACTACCTTTAAAACATTTGAATAATGAAAGAAATCAGGGTGTATAGTTAGAGTTCCGGTCTCAGCCGAAGCCATCCGGAACTCCTAATGGGGCAGCACTAACAGCCCCGCCCATCACAATAGCACAAGTCAGCACTTGGTGGGAGCGGAATTCGCTGAACGGTGCGTCACCAAACTCTTCAGATGCAAGTGCAATTGTACGATGAAACTTGTATTGACCATTTATTCAAAAATGAAAACACGTCATACACAATCAGTCCATCCAATTCGCCGAGCAAGAATCGAATAAAGATTTAACTATATTGACTGTGTAAGTGTTAAATCCTGGTAAATGCACAAGTTCATGAATTTCTTTTACTAACCAACTTTTTGATAGTGCCTTGTTGTTGAGCCCAAACTGGACATTCCAATAGGACATGTTTAAGAATTTCGTCTTCTCCACATTGGCATTTACAATCTTTACCAAACTGATTTTGGAAAACACCAAATATCCCATGTCCCGTTATAATCTGATTGTAATAGAAGTTGGCACTGAGTCAAGTCATATTAATTTCTAGGTAAATTAACCTTGTCCATTTTCCATTTTTAGATTGCATCTATCTGTACTGCCAATTTTCTGTTAATTTTTTATTGTTAATATTTCTTATTTGTACTTTTGAATATTGAACTGTATGTCTATCAAATCTCTATTAGATGCTTCCTTAGCAAGCACATCTCTTGCTCATTCCCCTTTGTGGGCCCTCACTCACATTAGTTTAATGTCCTTTATATCTTTCAGCCTTTTCTTTATTTTCCATATAAATTCTCTGTTGTCACTTAGAGGTTCTACTGTCATTAATGCTGATCTTGAATCAGACACGATTTTAACGTCATAGAGTTTGTGGTCTAGAATATAATCAATAGCTTTATGTATGGCAAAGACTTCAGCCATTTGAATGCACTGCAACAAAAAATAATTAAGGATTAAGAGGGCCATGTGGGGGTTGCGACCCAATGTAGTGAAAGAAATATATTTAACTGTAATTGAAAAAATGATTTCATATGGTTGTTAGACATGGTTTAGAAATACAATAAGAATTAGAAATAAAGTACTACAGATACAGCGACCTCTACTCGTAGCAGTTACAAAACTGTTTCCTTTCGGATACTATCTGGCTTTGCCCCACTGGATTTAAAATTGATGGCAGAAATAGAAACTACTAGAGAAATTAAGAAACTGAAGGTAACAAATTATATTCAGAATCAAAAGAGCATTGATTATGAAATCAAGCTAAGACCTTGGGAAAGAATTAAAATAAAGTGGGGATACTTTCAAAATATGACTGAAGATAATCATATTTTTATAGACAGTTCAAAAATAGGGAATAGAGTTTCATTATGCGAACAAACAAGAAATAACAAAATCGCAGTATAGGTTGTCCGATCATAACATAGTTCACATGGCTGAAATCAAGGTGTAAGCTTAATTAAAAAAAATTATTAACATTGACTTTTTAGAACAAAAATTTCTTTAACCTTCTCTAATTACATACTTTTTTGTTTTGCTGTCTCATGAATTAAATTGTTTTTATTGTAAGGCTATATACTGATATCACTACATAGATATAGAGCAAACTATTAGCTTTTTTTTTTTTTTTTTTGGGGGGTTGGAGTATTGTTTTTAAATTTTTTAAATTTTTTTTTTATAATTAAATTTTGTTTTAAATTTTTTTTTTTTTACCGCTAAATATTTATATCACTAAATATATATATCCCAAAATTTTTTCTTTTTTTTTTTTTTTTTGAGGGGGTTCGAGTAGTGTTTTAAATCTTTTTACATTTTGTGTTTCTAATTAACTTGAGTTATAAATTTGTTTTTTCTTCCCATCAAATTGTGTTCATTTTTTCAATTAGTTGGATCCCAAATGATGAGTATATGTATTAGTTCTTTTAACAGGCTTGTGGACAAAGTGGCACATGCCACTCTATTTGCTGGGACAAAGCTTGATATCTCGTCCAAGTTCGCAATAAGCTAAAATGCAAAGCGGCATGTGCTGCACATATTTGTACACAAAATGCTATTCAAGCAGCTTAGGTGTCCCAGCAAATAACATAAATGCAAATAAAAACATTAGCTAGGTGTCAGTGAAATGTGTTAACTGCGGTGACTTGCATGTTGAAAAAATTCTGTATTTTCTACCTAAATGAAAATTGCATACAGTTTTTCACTACCATGAAATTGCTGATTCTGAAAGTGTTTGAAATTGGACTTTTTTTAGCTGATAAAATTAGTGCTGCATTAGTTGTCAAATATTTGAAATGATTTACTGTTGGAATCTTTTCATAAAAAATGAGCTATTTTAAATTTCTTACTAATTTTGTGTGTCAAAAGATAGACACAAGTTTTAAAGACAAACATATGCATTTTTTTTTTCAATTTTTGAAATCTGGTAATGAAATTATCATTTGTAAAAAATGTTAAGAGAATAATCAACTAATTTTGTCATATGATGTCCGTTTATTAGATTCCTTATGAAGATGGTAGTTTACGTCAAAAGCTCCGGGAAGAAGCCAGGTAATGTCATTATTTTTTAAATACCTTTTTTCCTTTAATACAGATGATTCTATGTTTATGTGTTTTATCGATGAAACACCTTGCTCTTTAAGTTGTTCTCTTTTTCAAAACTGTTTCAATATTATGCTTCTTTAAATGGTATTACTTCAGTTTTTAAAAGTTCTGATAGTATAATTTTGATAAAATTTTTACCTATTAACTTAGCAAAAGGAAATTGTATTTCTCATTTTAAGATTTTGAGTAAGGTTTGAGACTATCTTGTTTTTGTTTTCTTTTATTTCTTTAAACTTTTGATATCTATGTATGTCCAGCACTGGACTTTTTAAAAATTTTAATTTAAAGCTTTTTAGTATTTAATGAGAATCTTTCTAATAAATGTAAAGTTATCTATAGTTAGATGATCATTCAGTTAGATTTTAATTTCAAGGTTTAATAAAAAAATTAGTTATTTAATTAATATTTAATATTCAGCTATAAAATGACCTAATATAAATTTTAGTTGTAATTAGTATAAATGATGAAAAGTAATATTTTTTAAAGTATTTTAAATTGATGCTGATTTGATTGATTATTTTGTTTTATCCTTAGAGCTGTTTTTATAGAACGAAAAAATAAGGAATTATTAGATAATGAAGATTTAAAGGTAAGTTACTTTGCAGCTTAATTTTATGTTAATTACAATTTTTTACCCATTATTATTATGTTTCCTGTTAATTTAAAACTGTGAGTGCTATGAAAATAATTTATTTATTGTATTATTTTGTTTGAATTGGTATCAAAATACTTCTATTTTGATTATCTAGATAGGCAGTTGGCCATGTAAGATATTATAATGTTCTTCTATAGAATTTTATTATTAAATTCTTATAAACATTTTAAAATTGAAATATATCTGTTAGGCTTATGTACCTGAAAGTAAAGCTATCATTTTTATGAAGAAAACTATTTCTTTTTATTTATGATTCTTTTTTTCCTTTTTTGGCAAAGGAATTATGGATGTTACTTGAACAGAATTTGTCTCCACCATTTACAAATGAGGATCATATGATTAATTATTTGGATTTCAAAAAGGTTTCTAATAAAAGCGATGAGAAGTTTAAGTAAGTTGGCAGTATTTTAGAACTTTAAAAAAAATTGAAAAGTGATTTCCGTATCTTTTTGTTTTTTTTGTTAGTACTTTTATAAATATTGAAAAATTTACTGTTTGTTTGATGTTCATTTTTAATCAAGAGAAAAAGATTGAAATTTTAACAAAGTTTTTTCTTTAATTTATGAAATGTTTGATTTAGAAGTTATTCTGTGTATCAGTTTTTATAATAATTTTTACACAAAGAGAAGGGGCACTTTGATTTATATTCTTAAATTTTCTACACTTTTGACTTCTTTTTGACAAAATTTCTATTTTATCAACTCTTTTTATCAAAATCATATTATGTATTCCCATGATTATAAAAATATTTTGAGTCAAGAATATTAGAAATTAAGGTAATCATTTATTTCACTGTACATTGCATCACATTACCTTAATCTGAAGCAACCTTACAAAGTTGTGACAATTGATCTGTTAGATTAATATTTATTGGGCTTTTATATTAATTAAGTCAAATACAAACCTGTACATTTCTCAAAACAGGAAATACTTGATCTTGTTCTCTTTGATAATCAATAGCACATATAACCCCTTGGATACATTACATTTGTTAGTGTATAACATAAGTTTGTAAATAAAATGCTTCATTTCATTTCAGAGTGTTTTAATTTTATCAAAAATAATATTTTATGACAAAGTATATTTGCACGTGTACAGATGAATGTTCTGGTATACAGAGTTGCATTTTGACTGAATATTTATTTCTACAGTAAGACATACCACATTCTTACTGTTTGTTAGATGAGGTGACTATTTTGAGTTTACTTTCGTCAGTGAAGTTAATTATAAAATACCAGTTTTATTTTATACTAAAATTGTTGCATATATCAATAGTATTGTTTTAGAGTTTTATTTGGCATTTGAAGTCACAGTCACATTTGTATTTATTTTTTCCAGCCATATAGTAGAGAAACAATGGTACTTGCATGTTATAACAGCCACCGAGATTGAATTGCCAAACAACTGAGATATATCGCCAAGATGGAAGACAGTTTGGCAATGTCAGAACATTTGTTTTGGGTGCGCAGTGAGCCTTTTTGTGCGCTTATTTTCGTACTGCTTCAGATCTTAAATTCAAATTGTTTTTTGAAAAATCTTACTTGTTTTTTTGTGAATATGCCATTAACAATCTTTAATTTACCAGCTGAAGAGGTGGATGCCAGGAATCTCCGTTTTAAAAACATTTCTTGTTAAGGGGCAGCTAAGTTGGAATTGGGCAAATTTTTTAAACTTAAAAAAACATCAGCAGCTTCGCTTTCATCAAAGCAGGAACCTAGTAGCTCCGTTTGTTCATTGAATGTTAGGAATCTTTTTTTTTTAAAAATTCCGAAATGAGCAAACTTTCCTTCGTAAAGAAGTCAACAGGGGAACAGCAAAGCAGTCCTAAACAAATCCGTTTGGAAATGATCATAGCTGTAGAACACTGAACTTACGAGCCTGGCGAAATCCAAAGGTAAAGTAAACTTGATGGCCGCTATAACAAACAAGTACCGAAACAATATTTTGTGTTGAAACAGCATGCTTTTACATGTATTAATTTTTAAGACATTTAAAATCTGTTTTGCTATGTACTAATACGATCATAACAAACAATTTACAGGGTGGCCAGCTGACCGGGAATGGTCAGGGAATTTCGGGAGACTGGGAAAAGTTGGGGAAATTTATTCTAAAACTGGAGATTTTTTTATTTTGATAATTCTTATCAGACTCAACATTTTGTATTTTGTATAAGTAGAATGAAACACCGTTGCCAACCAATCAAAATCAGTCATTTACTGACAGTCAAAAACGGATGCCATTCGCACTTCTGCACACATGCCAGGCAGTGAGGTGTTTACATTTAAATTTCCGAGGGACTGAAATTTCGTCTGTGAATAGAATCAAGTTCCTTTTATTATTTAAATTAGATGATGTTTTTTGGGATACAAATTTATAGTATAATCTTACTCGGATGCAGAAGAAGAACCGGAATTTGGTTACGTGCCAAAGAGATTCAGATAGCTTACGAGATCGTAAATTTCTCTTTATATGTCTACAAGTCAGCGTCCGCACTACTGCCTGCTTTTGTGATGATTTAATATCAAATAGGAGTTATAAAAGAATTAGTTTATTTTTCCATTTCTTGAGATCTTTTTGTTGAATTATGTAGGACCGGATGTTATTTTCTTTCTGCATTATTTTTTGCTTATTTTGTGTATGCTTTTTTTTCTGAGTGGTGGGAAACATTTTGAATCAGGATCATTTTGCTAAATTATGGGATTTTCTGGGAAGTATCTGGACTGCCTTTACCTATATACACTATATTTGGACACTTTCAGATGTTCACATTTTTTAGAATTTCTCTGGAAAGGATTAACTGACTGCCCTTGAACTTTGACCATGTAAAGAATAGACAATAACTCACATTTTACATTGAAGATTCGGTTCTGAGGGCAATTAGGGAACCATCTACACACTGATGAAGACAAAAACTTTTTTGACCCACCCCGCTTTACAGAATACTGATAACTCGATGAAACTTTCAGAAATGGTTATGTCTAATGTGCATAATATTTACAGGAATTTTCGTAAACTCAGCACAAATGTTTGGTAAGATATAAAGGTTTTCTTAAAAAATCTGAAATTTCCCACCTGTTTTTTGCTTATAACATGCAGAGTTTTCTGTTATATTATATGAAACTTGCAGAAAAAATGACAATGTGTTAGAGAAGCATCTTGTAAATATTTGGAAAAATAAATTTGAATATTACAGGAAATATGAGCATTTTCACTAAATAATGCTTTACTGCGCATGCGTGAAACATAGCTTAATTTTTCTTTTACAACTTTAAAGGCAGATATATAGGACAATTTATATAAAAAATTCATTATCATTAGTATTCAGAAAGATATTGGCATTACAACGAGCAGAATTTTTTCTCCTATCGAAGAGAAGCTAAAAGATGAGGGGTTGTACACAAATTGATATTTTTTAAAACTTATATCTTTGAATAGTTATATTGAATGGGGAAGTTCAGCATTTTTAAAATCTATTTAGAATGCTTAAAAATAAACAATAACATTAAAAAATAATTCTAGGCTGGTTTTTTTTTAGATTTGCAATCGAAGTTCGCCTCTGAGATTTGGCATGAAAAACGATCTATTCTGGCATAAAATGGGTCTGATGTCACGAATGCCCACACAGCAGCTAGTTCCCATTCACTCGCTAAAGAAGTTTTGCTTTTTTCTATATTTTCTGATCATCACATCAGATTAAATAATGTCGAAAATATACAAATATTGTATTGTTCCTAAATGTGTTAATACAACTATAACTGCAGCCGAGAAATTATTTATCCATTTACCAAATAACGATGCTCTTCACAAAAAGTGGTGTCAAGCGATGAGGAGAGATGATCAATTTCATACAAACTTATCTACAAGCTGCTTTCGTCTTGTCTGTGAAGATCATTTTGATGCGAGTAATTAATATATATTATATATATTAAAATTGTATATGATGAAGCACAGTAAAAAATAGCTTTGAATTCCATATCTGTTTTGTTTTGAAAATAAGTATATGGTGAGATTAGCAGCAAAAAATAAATAGTTATTTATGAAGTAAATAGCTAAATTTAAATAGTTATTTTCCTGTGTATTATCCTCCTTTTCTTTTATTACATGGAATTTATATTTTGAGAAACCAGTGTTCTTCCATACCAATATAAGAACTTCTGTAAAAAACAACTTTGAATTTAATGTCTTTTTTGTTTTGAAAAGAAGTATAATGTGAGGTTAGCAGCAAAATAGAAATAGATATTTTAAAGCAAATAAAATTTAATTAATTTTTTCCCTCTATTCCCCCTCCTCCCGCTTTTTGATTACATGGAATTTATATTTTAACCCTTTGAGAGGCGTTAGAACAGAGGCTGTTCAACCTTTTAAAATATTTTTTAAAAAAAAACTTGCTTTTGTTATTTTACTGCATAAATTATTTCAATAGTTATTGGAATGTTTCATATATTTCTTTAAAAATTACGGTACAATTAGTTTAAAATCAAGTAAAAGAGGGTTTGATTTACAAATACAGTGAGTAACGGCAAACATCATTTTTGAAAAAAATTTTAAGGTATTCAAATAAAATTTGACCAAAATATTTTATTTGTTTCTAGCTATATTTTGAACTAAAATCTAACCTCTCTGCCGATATTTATTTATTTTAATGACTTTTTAGAGAGAAAAATTCGATGATTTTTTTTCTTTTAAATTCGAGTTTGTTCACAAAGTTTGAAATATTTCCAAAACTTTTAGAGGTGCTAAAAATATTTTATTTCATAACACAAATAAGTATGTTAGCTATGAACTATGCAAAAATTGATGAAATATATTCAATAGAACTTGTTGTAGGAGATTTGGCTTAAGTGCAAATTTTCACTAAAATTTTGCTAAAAATTGCCGATATTTTGAAAGTCAATGAAATTGCATTGTAATTATTAGTTTTGGAATACATTTTAATTAAAAACCCATATGTTTCATCTAAATTTTAAGAATTAAAAAAAAAATGCTCCAAAGGTAGTCATATATCTTAAATGGACATCTAGTTGCAATTAATGTTAACCTTTTTTATTTTTTCTATTTCAATTATAATATTAAGTCTCTAATAGACGGTAATCTTAAAATTGGGAAAAAAAAAGAAATTATGAAACAAAAAAGGAGAAATCTTATCTTTGTGCTTTTATTCCTCGTATCTCAGCCATCAAAAAATCTGAGTTTTTCTTGAAATACATTGCCATCATTGTGGAATCAATCCTTGGCAAATTATCCTGTTTCCCTTGTACAAAACCAATGTCCATTATGAAATTAAACGTGAAAACATCTAAAAATTCACTTCTAAAATGTAAGCTAATATAAACGCCTGGAATCGAAACAAGAACATAAGTCGTGAAACAGAAAAATGTGAAGAACGGAAGGGAGTTTTCATTGCGGAGTACTGCGATGGGCATAATTGACATCAAAATCTTCTTGGCCAATGATAGTGCGTTTTGGATTGCATCATCATTCCTGCTATTTCAGTTCATCTTTCGCCCCCAATATTTAAATAAATAAATTTTTATGTAAAATTTCAATTGCATATTTGAAATTAGAATGATTTTTCTATAAATACGGATTACTTTCATGAGTTTTTAAAAAATGCTGAACTTCCCCATTGTATAGTGGTTAGAAATTTGCTAAATACCCATGAATGCTTGTATTATTTGTAATGAATAAAAAAATATATATTTGTAGAATTATTAAAATATTTTAAGAAAAGAAATTAATTAGATAAAAAAATTGTTTGGCCATAGAAGAAATATATTTAAAAATATTGTTTGGACGCAAAATTGTAACAGTATGTAACTTGTTAATAATCATGTAAATAATATGATTAAAGTAATATATTTTTGTTATTTATAGTGCCTAATTAGCTGGAATTTAAGTTATGCATGTAATTGATAAGCGTTCATGGGTATTTAGCAAATACTAACTACTATACAATTCAATATAACTATTCAAAGATACAAGTTTAAAAATATCAATTTGTGTGCAACCCCTCATCTTTTAGCTTCTCTTTGATAGGAGCTAAAATTCTGCTCGTTGTAATGCCGATATCTTTCTGAATACTAATAATATTGAACTGAATTTTTTATATAAGTTTTCCTATATATCTGACTTTAAAGTTGTAAAAGAAAAATTAAGCTATGTTTCGCGCATGCACAGTAAGTTATTATTTACTAAAAATGCTCATATTTCCTGTAATATTCAAAATTTTGTTTCCAAATTTTTACAAAATGCTTATCTAACATATTGTCATTTTTTTCTGCAAGTTTCGTATAATATCACAGAAAACCCTGCATGTTATAAGCCAAAAACATGTGGGAAAATTTGGGATTTTTAAAGAAAAGCTTTATATCTTCCCAAATATTTGTTTTGAGTTTACGAAAATTCCTGTAAATATTATGTACATTAAGCATAACAATTTCTGAAAGTTTCATTTTGTTATCAGTATTCTGTAAAACGGGGTGGGCCAAAAAAGTTTTTGTCTGTAGACGGTCCCGTAATTGCCCTCGGAACTGAATCTTCAATTTTAAATGTGAGTTACAGTCTATTCTTCACATGGTCAAAGTTTAAGGGCAGTCATTTAATCTTTTCTGGAGAAATTCTAAAAAATGTGTAAATCTGAAAGTGTCCGGATACTTTTGGCCATATAGTGTATATAAAAGAGCAATTTCTTTTGACTATTATGTATGCATGTTTTTTTTTATGCACGGTCAGACCTTTGACTTACGGCACCAAATTTGGCTAAGTTATGGATTAGCACAAGAGGGGAGCTAACATCGTAAATATAAAAAAAAATTCGAATTGGATTTTTATTTATTTTATTTTAAGTGGTAAATTCGGGTGTTTTTTGTCCATTTTCACAACTTTTATTTTTTTAATATTATTATTCATTTACGCGCAAATTCCGGTGTTTTTTAATGTATCAGTTCTTGCATTTTTTCTCTCTTTTTTTGTCTTTGATGCTTTATATTATTTATATATTATTCTTTTTGAGCCATATTACAAGAAGTTGGTTGGAATAAAAAATTTTTTTTCTTTTGATTCACCCGACTGATATTATGCCTCTGTGTTTTAATTTGTAAACATCAGAAAAAATAGTTTTCTTGCATTTTTTCTCTTTTTTTACTTTTTATGTTTTATTTTTCAATATATATTTTTATACAAATTTTATAATTCTAAAGATTTTTTTAAGTTTATATTTTTAATCAGAAAAATCGGGATAATTCTGTACAGTAGAATTTTCATTGTAAAGATGTTTTAGATATTTTACAGTTTATTGTTTAAAAGTTTTAAATAAATGTTCTTTTTTCAAATATTTTGCTTTTTCATTCAAACTAGTGTGTTTGAGTGAATACTTAGTATGGCCAATATGCAGGTGATTTTTTTCTACAGTTTACTACCTCCGAAAATACTCAGGGAAATTTTTTATAAAACCTAGAAATGTTGGGGAAAAGTCAGGGAAATTACGTGTCAATGTGACTGCGACGTCTGTTATACTAATTGGACATGAATATAGGCAATTACCATTTATCATATTAAAAAATTTTTTTACTAATGCAGCAAGTTAAATTTTCTCTTGTCTTATTTCTTTTTAAGAAATAAATTAGTGACACTATATGGAATATATATGCATTGTAGAGGTGTATATCATTTTCATTGTCATGAAAATACTGTTCTTTAAAGAGTAAGGAATAAAAACTTAAATGCATATTATTTTGTAATGTTGTTAATTTCTCTTTCCATGTGATGTTTATTCTTTTTTGCATTGATGTAGGAAAATATAATAAGAAAGAGCTATTGTTAATTAATTTATTATTAACCTCATTGCATGCTTTTATTAAATGATGGTATTTGGAAATATAATGGTGACAAATTGTGTTACTGATTCAAATATTAAAATCATTTGAATATACACATACTGAAATGCCTTTAATAAACAATATGGAACAAACATTAAAAAAAAAATCAAAATATCTTATAAAAATTTAGTTCAGTTTATATTAAATTTAAATGTATACTGTTCAATTTCAGTCACTAATTTTTATTCATTTGTCATTTAACATAATTTTAAAATAGCATTCATTGCCATTAAGTTGATAATGTAATAGCTGTTGAATTCAAACAGAAGCATGCTGGAAGTTTTTTCCTGCAAAATCTGAGAGGCGAACTCTTGATTGCAAATAAAATAAATAAATAATAAAAACAGGCCTAGAATTTTTTTTAATGTTATGGTTCATTTTGAAGCATTTTAAATCGATTTAAAAACTGCTGAATTTCCCCTATTGAAATTGAATGTTTCAATTTTGGTTAAGTGTCCACTTGTATTTAAGTGTAATATAATTCATCTTTGCCTTTTCCAGTTAGATTATATTTTTTAAATCTAAAATGTGATGGGTATAATGCTAAACAGAAGCAAATTATTCATTGTTATTGAAATAAAATTCTTTTTGTGTCTAATGTAATTAACATTTTCTTCCAGTTTTATCATAAATGTATGTATAGTTTTAAATATTAATTGTAGAAATTTCCCAACCATTTAAAGTATAGCACTTTTCCTTTTTCATTCCCAACAAAATAAAAAATTATGAATTTATTGTGCTTCAGCAATTATGCATACATTCTTGTACACTGATTCAATTCACATGCTGCTTGCATCTTTCTTGGTCTCTCAAAACAATTTCAGAGATAGTTTGAATAAAATTATATTAAAAAATTAAATATAAAATTATCAATGCTTTGAATTCTTACCCATATCCATTTTCTGAAGATAAATTTTTAATGTGTGTAAAGTTTATTCTTCTAATGTTCAATAGAATGTTGAAAACTACAAGAAATCTCTTGAGCATGACATACTGAAGTGGAAGATTCAGTGGTTTTTGAGATTGTCATGTTTGAAGAGATGATTTTGATAATTTTGTTTTATGTTGTATGTAAGAAAAAACTGTAGTTAACTAAGTAAAACTACCATGTAAAAATTTATATTAATTTGATTTCACATATCTTTGTTCTTAATTTTATTTCAATGACTTCAAATTTTATTACTGTTAAAAGTGTTTACTATCTCCTTTTCTTTGCAGATCTTATTTTTCAGCTAGAATTTTTGCCAAATTATTGCAAAATGATAAGCATGGTCGTATTTCTATTCGCCATTTTTTCAACTATGTTATGAGAAAAGTTTGGTTGCATCAAACAAGAATTGGTTTGTCATTTTATGATCTTGCTGGCCAAGGCTATTTGAGAGAAGTTGTGAGTTTCAATAATTTCAGTATAAATCTTTTAAACAAAAATGTTATTTTAAGTACTACTTAAAATGACATAATGATTACTGTATTAGATTGTATAAATAATTACTGTGTGTGTATCTGATTTTTTCAAGACCAAATTTGTAGCTGCATAAATTGTATGTTTACTTTTTCAGCAAACTGTACTACCCAATCTATTTATCCATTGCAAGCTTAAATTTGTGCAATATGTATTTGTAACTTTTTAGAACATTAATTAATTTTCTTTTAGATGTGACAAAAAGTCGTTCTTTCTTATGTTTTTAGAAGTTAATGTGACAATTATAAGTTATTATGTATGTGACAGATAACTGTATCTGGCTCTATATACAGTAAACTCTCGATTATCCGGCATTCAAGTATCCGGAAAGCTCAACTAACTGGAAAAATTAGAAAATGAGTTTTTCTAAAAGTTTTACATCTGCACGCCCCGTTCCATTCATGCAGACAATTTATTTCTGGAATGCAACGTTTGCTCTGCACAGAGGGGTTTAGAAGGGGGAAAAAGCAATATACAGTACTGTGATGTACACAGACTTGCTTTATGGGGGTTCAAAAGCAAAAGTGAGAACCAAAAAAAATAAAAGTCCTGACCTTTCGCCGAAAAACAAGGCCTAAAAACTAAATCGACAACCAAAAAAAAAAAGGTAAAGGGACAGAAAAAAAAAGCTCATGGGGGGGGGTTACTCCAGATTAGTAAGTCTCTTTCTTTTCCTTTATTTATTTACCCTCCAAATACCAGCAGATGTTAATTTCGATTACGTAATATCACGTTCGGGAGAACTGGAGGCGCTCATATTGCGCAATAACCCTTGCGATCTTCTAAAAGATAATTAGTTTTGATATTCAATCTGGGATTTGTTTATGATCACTTAAAAGAATTTTATTATGCTTTCTGAGTAGAATATTTTTCAGTTCCGTCTGCTATTTTTATATGTTTATATTTTTACACTCTATATATTTACGGTAAAAATTTGACTACAGATCATGTATTTTTTTAAAATCATCAATGCTAAATTAAAATCTTCATAATATGTTTTGTAAATACAATGTTATGGAAGATACAGAAGTTTTCTAAAAAATTATATTTAATGCGCTTTTCAAAAAATCTTAAAAAAATCTGTGCCGAAAAAATCTTACAAAAAAAAAAAAGAAAGGCGGCTACAATCTACCCCCCCCCCATTTTTCCCGGCACACTCAACTATCCAGAAATCGGAGTTTCCCGAGCATGCCGGTTAGTTAAGCTTTTACTGTACATGAAACTTACATGAAAAATGCTTCTTTCATGAAATAAACATGCATTAAGAAACGAATGTTTAGAAATTTAGATGTTTAGGAAATGAAATTGATGTTAAAAGACAAGTTTATTCTCAAATTTGTCAACAACTTCTTATCTTTCTATTTGAAAAGTGTAAATATATCAAAAACAAATGCTTTATCTAAATCATCTGTGATGAATGAAAATTAGATCTGATAGTCTGTTACAAAACCATCTCTGTCTCTTACACTTTTTGATGTAACATTATTTTAGACTACGACTCATTTTTAATGTGAAGTGCTGCTGTGTTTTGTGTCCACTTAAGAAAATGACTATAATATGTGTAAAAAGCTTATTAATTTTCTAGCAAAAGTATATTAAATGACTTATTGCATTTGTACTACATTACCTTGGAAACAGCATTAAAAATATTAATGTGATTTAATTGTTCAAATTTTCATGTTGCTTTTTACTTAACATTTTCAACCAGTTCATTTAATGTTCTATGTTAAAACGTATTTGTAGAATAAAATTGAAATACTGTATATATATTCTAGCAGTACTTGCACGGCATTCATTGCCCATGGCATCTTGACTTCAACAAAATGAAAGAAAAAGCTCACATTGGCATAAGATAAAGTTTTAAAAATGAAATCAGAACAGAAAAATATATTTTATTGATTTTTCCGGCTTATTTTTCTTTAAGACATTATGATTTGAATGGTAGGAAAACAGTACTGAGTACGTTAATCCAAAACAATATTAAAAAATTGCAATGTGAAATTCATTAGATAGCAAGCAAAATATGCGAGGCAAAGAAATGTATTAAGACACTGCTGAAAATAATAATCAGAAGTCATTCAGTAAAAGATATCAATCGTACTACTGATATGTACAATTGCGTATGATGTCACCTGCACCGCCAGCCAATGAGATAAGTAACAATGTATGCTGGGAATGTTTTACTTGGTAGAAAGCTTTGCTTCGGATCTGTGAAAGAAAATGTTTGAACTGATCAAGAAAAAAAATTCATTAAAAATCGGTGAAAAAAGATATTTTAAGCGTTATTTTTTAAATCTGGGAGAAATGTGCCAGTTATTACCTTAAAACGTTTGAAAGCGATAATGAAATTGCAACGTTGGCTGCAGGGAAATAAGTTTTAATTCTTAAATTTTTTTGGGGAAAAGTGAGTATTTTTTAAAAAAAATTCTCAAAATTCAGCGAATTACATTAGAAGTTCAAAACAAGCGTCATTAGATTGAAAACTGTCTGTTCTATCCGATGGAGTATCTATTTTTTTCTACGATTATCAGAAATGATAGTATGGGAAAATATATACAGACATGACACATTTCCGCATAAACGTGGATTTCCGCTTTTTCGGCATTGAATTTAATCGTTCTTGGGATTGATGCAAATCTTCATTAAATTTTTGTTGATGTGTGTGTGTGTGTGGGGGGGGGGGGTTGCTCACGCAAACAAAAACTGTATCCCATGTGAAAATTTTGCGTATGGCTCTAAAGCGAAAGAGTTTTGAATTCATAAGATATTGCGTAATTCTGCCGGAGGCCGCTCAGTGTCTGAGTTATGCGTCGATGTTTTGTTGCTCTTTGGGGTCAAAGTTTAGCATTGGGAGGAATGCCTGAAAATTGTATTCTTTTCTTTCGTCCAATCTTCTTTCGTTCCATCCAATCAGATGATTGGATGAAAGAAAATCTGCCACGAATTTCTTCCGATCCGAATTTCGTGAGAAAAAAAGATCATTAACTCTCCGTGAAGAAAGCCATTTTATATTCGCGTTCTTTATAACATTAATTTCTTCATTTTTGTTAGTTATTTCTTTTCATTTTTTTTAGTTTTCGTTCCTTAACGTTTGTCTATAGACATAGACATGACACATTAGTGAAGAAATGCAGATTTCAGCGTTTTTGGCATCGAATTTTGTCAGTCTTGAGATCGATGTAAATTTGCATTAAAAGTTTTGGTAATGCATTGGGGAAGGAGGGTGTGCTCACAAAAATCGTGAGCACGCAAACAAAAACTGCGCTGTGTGCACATTCAAAATAATGCCAGATTTGATAAACGATCAGGAAGAATGTATATTGAAACACATTCTTCAATTTAGAGTGCTAAATACAAAATGATGAGCAAAAAGCAGTCTGCTTTTGAATATTTTAGAAAAAAGATTTTTTTGCATGAGGCTATTGATAGTAACGTGCAAAAATTTAAGGTTATCAGGCAAATGGTACTAGGAGGAACTTGATAGTACAAAAATAGCTATGAGAAAAAAAATGGAAAAAAAACAAAGAAAGAGAGCAAAATTTAGAAAATGGAGGAAAATAGCAGATTGGAGCATAAAAGAAAACTTGAACTGTTAGTTCAAAAAATGAGAAACAAAAGTCTTAATAATTATGTATAATCAAAAAGAGTTTTTACATGGCCATATTTTTTAGTGAGATAATTTTTACCATAGTTTTATTTTAACAAAACTTTATACATAACTCATTTTTCACAAATTAATTTTCTTTTAAATAATAATTCTACAATATTTTTAATATCTCAAGCACTTTTTGTATAAATTTATTCATTTATTGTTCAATTAATCATACTTATTTTACTTCTCGGTGTTTACGTTTGATACGATTCCGCATTTATAAATTTCAGCTTTTTTTTGTTCCATGCCTGTGTCATGTCTGTATATACCGAAAATGACCCAAAAAAAACACAAAACATTAAAAAAATTTCTACATTAAAATTTTAAAATTCAGGCTACAAAGTGCATTGAGTCACGATTACAACTACCTGTGTGCCAAATTTCACAGCTATAAAGGGGATAGATTCATCTGCACATTGCACACACACACACACAAACTTTGCCTTTTATCATTCCTATTAAAACTCGAAGGTAAACAGATGTATGTATCTATCTATATCTGGCTATCTTCTCACGAACCACTGAATCCTGAAACTAGCCGTAAGTACCAAAAGATGGAAAATAATCCAAGGAATCTATTTCGACTATTTAAATTCCGAAATTGCAATTAGTTAAAAAGATATTAATTAAAAACGTCAAAATGAACCTTACTGCCATCTAGTGGCAACTTTAACAACCGGATGTCTTGCATTTTTTGCTTATTGACAACTTTGATTCTGAAGTTCTTGAATTTTTTGTTTATTTATTTAACGAAACCTGGTTTTAATTTGTATAAAAGGTCTTTTTTTCTTTTTTAGCAAACTTCCCTGTTTTGATTTATAAACAACGAAAAAATTCATTTTCTGGCTTTTTACGTTTTTCGTTACTGAATATTGACTGTTATAGCAGTCATGTGCCGCCGTGTATTGAGCAGAAATCACATGAATCGATTTATTTTAAAAGAAAACTTCTGACATTTTTAAAATTTTACAGGAGGAGGAAAAAATGGGCTGTAAACAACATAGAAATTCACAGTAGAAAATGAACCTATGGACGAAAACCAAAAAAATAGTACAATTTTTAATTTTTGCAAAAATTCAAATTTAAATTTTGTAGAAGTCCCTTTTTAAAATCAAACAACATTAAAGTTTTAAAATTTATTTATTTGTGAGTATATTTAAATTTAAAGCCTCAAAATAAAATAGAATTTTGAAGTTATTTGTTTACAACACAAAAAATAAATAGAAGCTAGAAATATCAAGGAAACTCAAATAAAATTCAAAATTAATTTATTTGAAAGTAAACTTAAAAGAATCCAAATAAATTTTAAAGTTATTTGTTTTTAACTAAAATTTAAATTTCTAGAAAAATATTCAGGGAAAATGACCATGAAGCCTGGGATATCAATGAAACTCAAATAAAAGTAAAAGTGTCTTTATTTGCAAAGAAATCTAAATTTGGAACGCTACTGGTCTTTTAGTAAAATTCAGATTTAAAAAAAATTCAGGGATAAACAAATATGAAACAAGAAATATCAATTAAACTCAAATTGAATTCAAAATTCGTTTATTTGCAAATTTAAATTTTAATAAAACAAAACAAAATGTAAAATTTGTTTGTTTTGAAGTAAAATTCATATTTAAAAATAAAAATTAGTAAAAAATAGTGATGTAAATTAATTTTAGACCCTTTGAGGGTTAATTGAAGATCCTCTTCCGTGCAGAAGTACCCTTCTAACATCATACGGAAACTTTGATGATTTACTACAACTAAAGTGTGAATGGCAGAATTTCAGGTTTTACATCAAACAATGCAGCTACACTCATAAAATCGAAAACATAAAAATAAGTAATTACATTCGAGTCTGCAGAAGTCCCCTTTTAAAATCTAATGGTTCACATACAGTCTTCTTCCATTTATTTATTTAACAGAAGCTGGTATTTCTCTTTTAGAGAGCTTATACGTTTGGATTTATTAATATCGGAAAAAATTGTTTTCTTTCCTTTTCTGTATTAAGGCGTTTAACTTTGTAATGTTTGTTGGCAAAAGTCAGTGACAATATTTGTTTAAAAAATGGAGGCGGGCATATGAAAAAATATGGATCCAGAGGCCACACCTGTGTTGTAAAATACCCAGGTATTTATTTTTAAGGGTAAATACCCAAAATGGGTATTTACCTGGGTATTTATTTTTCAGTTAACTCTATTCATATATAATACAGGCACTGCTGTGAAATATGATGTATCTGTATAATATAAATATGTATAGAATATACACAGTCGTGTGACATTATTATGACCACCTATATAATAGCCGGAATAGCCCCCTCTTGCCGCCAAAACAGCAATTGAGCGGCTCAATGTGTGCTTGGAAGGTGGCGACAGGCATCTCTGACCATGAGAAGAGCAGAGCATCATGTAACTCGTGAAGATTCCGAGGTGGAGGGTCTTTCTGTCTGATGTGTCGATTGAGATGTTCCCACAGATTTTTGCAAGTGTTAAGATCTGGGGAATTTGGAAGCCAGGGTAGTAACTGGAACTCTTCATCATGCTCCTCGAACCATGCACGAACAAATTTGGACACATGACATTATCCTGTTGAAACTTGCCATCATTTGCAGGATACACAGTTGCCATGTCAGGATTTACATTATCGGCAACAATGGATAAGTACGCACAGCTATTGAGGGTACCTTCCACAGGAATTAATGGATCTAAATCATGCCAAGAAAACATGCCCCGGACCATCACACTGCCTCCTCCACCGTGTTGGTGCCCAACAATGGTTTCTGGAAGTTTGTTTTCTGATGTCTCTTGGCGAATACGCCAGCACCCATTGATCCAATGCAGTAGAAAACAAGACTCATCTGAAAAAGCAACCTTTTCCCACTGTTCTAGGGTCCAATGTTTGTGCTGTAATGCAAATGCACGATGTTTCTTGCGATGCACGCTTGTCAACATGGGTGCTGAAATCAGACGTCTGCTGTGAAGGCCAATACGCAATAGAGTGCATTGCACAGTTGTCGTGGATAGCTTTCTGGTGCATTGCTAATTCATTTGGGCCATCACTGTATCGACGGTAGCTTGCCGATCACTCTTAACCAGACGTTGCAAGCGACACTCACCCCTATCATTGATGGCCCGTGGTGCCCCACAGTTTGCACGCCTGGACTGTGCACCCTCTTGATCCTTCCAGTTATTGTACACATTCACTATGGGACTACATGAACACTTAATGAAAGCTGCAGTTTCAGAAATGCTGCCGTCCCGTGCTCTGTACCCAATTATCATACCCTTTTCAATGTCCGTTAAATCGCGTGACTTGCCCATTATGGCAATTATTGCTATGCGAACATGTACTCTGAAACCACATTTATATTCCATCCAACAAACAGGTTTCTCAGTTTTACCTGTGATTGGTCACAACTGTGTTTACGTCAACCTGCGTGGTGGTCATAATATTGTGACTCGACTGTGTTTATTGAGTATAAGGTAAGCTGAAAAAAGAAAACTAGTCATATGAACCTTTTAAATTCTATAAAAGCTAAAAAATGAATAAGAAAAAACAAAAACACAATACTATATCAGGGATCTTGCATAAAATACGTGGCTTAAATATCAATCCTTTTTTAATACAATGAGTAAATGAATAATAATGTGTTTGTTGCTTTTTAAAAATGAGTTATTTTAACTAAATTAAAAAAGAAAATTTTGAGTTTGGTTTTAAAATGATAAACAGCTGATAATAGAAACTAAAATGAAAGATACAATTGTTTATCGTTCTTTTTGGATTAATTAGTCAAAGTACCAGACATTGCTGATGAAAAGTTTGCAGACGTTTCAGTTCTAACAGTTTTTAAAAGTGAATTATTCTGAAAGTAATATTCACTCATGTTACTTTCAACAAAGGTAAGTGATCTTTGTAACAAGATTTCAGCAACGAGAAATGTGAATTTTTTGTTGCTGAAAATGTTGTATTATTTGATGATATATTAGACACGCACGCTCACACATAATTTCCTGGTTTGACGGGATTCATCTGGATCATGAATATCAAACTTAAATGTTCTTGAAACTCTAAATTTGATGTAGTTGTCATGGTTGGAATTTGATTAAAAGAAAATTCTTTATCTATTTTATCCCTTTCAAAACCTCTTTAATCCAATAGAACTTTTGTAGGGATGGCGGTTATTGAAAAAAAAGTATTAACATTGTTTTCACAAGAAATTAATTTGTTGGCCAATATTTATCATCTAATCTGCTCATAAAGACTCTTTCAGCGATGTGTTGACCCGTGAGTCGACACCTCTCATCGGAAACATCATTCAACGTAGATACTAATCTTTCGGACGCCACAGAACTTCCGACTAAAGATAAATATTTTTTGGCTACAGAAAACAGACACCATTTGCAGACAAAATTTTTTATTATTGTTTTTGCAGGAAATCAATCCATTGGCCAATATTTATCTGTTCATAAAAATTCTTTCAGTAATCCGCCAACCAACAGATGCCTCGAGGAAGTGGTCGTCAGTGATTGGCCTAAGATGATGAAATGCAAAGCTTTATAACTTGGTAAATTTTAGTCTAGTTGAAAATTGAGCCTATCTGCTGACCTGGTTCCCCCCCCCCCCCATTTTTGGATTTAAAAAAAAATAACCGGTTTAAACCGGAGCAAAAAAATAACCAAAAAAACCCGGTTAACCAAAACAAAATTAAAAACCGGCTTTCAGTTTAAACATGTAGGTTTTTCCCATCCCTAAACTTTTGAAATATTTTTTATGTGTTTCTCCACTTTGCTTGCATTAGCATTGTTTGTACTTGACATTGCTGTACTTACATTGAATACTTGTATCCAGTGGCGTTCCTGCAACTTTTGCCGCCCGGGCGACCTTTCATTATGTTGCCCTCCTGTAAAAGTTACATAAACCTCAAAATAAAAAGTAAAAATTCCAGGGGAAAAAATTTATTTCATAATGCAATTCATCGTTGGATGCCTTTTATCTCTGCAGATAGGTTGGGAAATCGTGCTTCCACCTCTTTCACATACCGGCAATTTACCGCAAAAAGGGCAAAAAATGTGAATTAATTACAATAGATATTTTTTTTATGTACACAATGATTGAAATATTTTCGCTGCTCTTCTGTTGGATTTTCTATGTGTTTAGATAATGGAGATTTGTTCTACACTATTTTGATCAGTTCAACCAATTAATTGTTACATCTGAGATCACTATAAGTGGCGACTACTGTAAAGCAATTTCCTTTTCCAAAATTTGTTTTCTAAAACTTTAATTTTTGAGTCAGAAGAAGTGTTTCAACCTCTTATTTAGTTGGGAACTACCACTTTGAATGAATATTTAAAACTTTCTTAGGGTTAGGCATAAAAGTTTATTAAAAATATTGTGAAAACCCTAGTGAATGATTATAATTAAGTTTCTGCCCCATAGAGTGGTTAATAAGTTTTATTGTTGCACTAATTTAGCATATTATTTGAATAAGTTGCTAGTGGATGAAACATTAAAAAATATTAAAGCTCAAAATAATTTATTTAGGAGAAAAAAGCATGTTAATATAATATGTTAAGTCGTACAACCATAAAGAGTTGCTATAAAGAAAACTGAAACTGATTCAGTTCACCTGCAGGCAAAACATTTGTTATTTATATTTATACCAAAACAGCATTTATTCCAAGTTTAACAAATTAGCAAGATTTTCATTAGGAAGGCATTTGAAAGGAATGGAAGTCCTTTTTGGACCATTTATAGCAAAAAAATGCAATTCTAAAATAAACAACACATAATTGTGGAACAAAATAAATAGTTTAACAAAATTTACATAACAGCCCAGACAGAGAATTTTATGCCAATATTTTTTGATGAAAATATTCTTTCATTATAAGATTTTGCTATCTTTAAATGTTACTTCTTACTGGAAAAAGATTTAAATTTGTTTTCTTATAGTTTTGCCTACAGTTGAATTTAATATATTCCAGTTATTCTGCTATTTGTTTTTATTGCCATAAGGCCGCTATTAGCCATAAGCAACCAGTGGCACCATTGACTGCTTACACAAGTCGCCTGCCATTGTATCTAGTGGATCCCTATTAGCTGATGACTATTGGTGGCGCAGCTGTACAACCAGTTGCTGCCCATTTTCCTAGCCGACAACCACATAGGCCACTCTTGGTGGCCCAGACATGTGACGGGGCATTGTAGTAAATGGAGTGTATTAGCCGAGGGTAACCAGTGGTGCTACTGATCATCGAATGTAGCTGCGTGCGCATATGATATGTCATTTGGAAATTTGCTGTCAGCTCTATAGTCTTCATTTAGCTGTTTATTGCATTTGGTTTTTTGTGATGTTTTTTTTTAAATGGCCAAGGAATCAGTAAAGCAACAAGAGTAATTGATGAAAGACTTAATGAAATTGTTTGAAAGCAAGATTAATACTGAAGACTTCATTCTTGAGGTGGAAAGAAAACCAGCTATTTGGGATTCCAAAATTGAAGCTTATTCGAACAAAATTGAAAAATGAATTTGTGGAGCGACATTTTAAAGAATTCCATTCCAGAATTCGAAGAAAAACCTATAGGTGAGAAGAATGTTCTAGGTGAATTTTATACTAGCTTAATAATGAATTTTGTAATATTCACAAAAATTCTATTATTTAAATTTTTACTATTTTCCCATTATATTGGATGATAAGGTGAAGAGCAAAGAACTTTGTAGACCTGCAATTTTATTTTTTAAAAATATTACATAGACAAAATTTTTTTATTAAGAGAAATTTTTTTAATAATTAAGTTGAACAGGAAACAACAAGGACAATTTGTTTAAATATGGTCCATTTGCCATGGGAGAACACCTTCTTCACTTACAAAATAATCGACAAACTTATCCTTCAGCTTGATTGCTTTCTGTGATCTTACTTTTTTTCCATATTCTAAATCATACAGACCTTCATTTGTTAGAGTGTCTTCGATTTGAAAACCGTCCCTGACAAAATTGTGGACATACTTTAATTATATCTTCACATTATATCTTCCTTCTCTCGCTTTTATTGGAAATTCGAAAAGTTCCTGCTGAAAGGAAACAAACTATGATCAGACATAATTGCGTTGTACCCATTTCAGCATCCCACACAGCAGTGGCGAATCCAGGATTTCGGTTGGGGGGGGGGGGGGGGCCGGAGGAAATGAAAATGAAATTTGGAAAAATTTGACTTAGATAGTTGACTACACATTTTTTAAAGCATGCGTGCTCAACTGCCACATTTGTAATTTGTAAGAAGCAAATTAGATCGTTCTATTCCAATTTGTTTCATCCTTGATAGAACCAGCTTATACTTACAGGTACGAAAGTTTTTAAATGTTACTTGTGTAACCTTCAATTAATACCTGGTTAATTAAGGAATGTTCTGATGAGCTAAAATGGGAGCAAATAAAGCGAAGTGCGAATGGACTCAGACAATAGGCTCCATTGGCGAATCCAGGATTTGGTTCGTGGGTGGGGACTGAGGTATAAAAAATTTTGTATCGTCGTGACAAGTGTCAAACCCTATGGCTTATGTAAACCAAAACACTTTAACTTTACAGACTTGACTCACCTGACAATAAGAATCATAAAGAACACTACAATATTTTTGATAATTTAATAAAAAACACAATGATATAACTAGCAAAAACATGTTTTTGACCGCATCAATGTTGCAATTGCAAGTGGAATGAATACAAAAGTGGGAAAATTTTCGAGCCTGCCAAAAGCCAGGAAGAAATGTTGTGAATTTTTTTAAAGGGAGATAAAGAAAAAAAAAAAAAACAGCTCTAGTGATTTTAAATAAAATAAAGAATTCTGGTCTTGCTCTGGGGTGCTGCAGCCTGATAGGCCCCCTGGATTCGCCACTGCCACACAGTATACTCCAAATTCCTCCTATCCCTCTTCCATCATTCATCAGCGCATACCCTTTCAACAAGACCCTCCTCACAGATTTTCACGTCTACAAGCTTTACAAAATATGCTCAATCCTCAACAAACCAGTATGAGTCACTCACCAACATCATCAATCTATCTACTGATTCACCTGCACAGTTGGAAACTAGCTTTTCACAAGCAAATGAATATGTTCTTTTTGAGTAATGGAAAATGTTAGTATGTATAAAGTAAAATATTATAATGCCCAAAATTCTTTTATCAATAGAAAATAAACAAAATCAATAGTTGTTCCTGATATATAATTGTGTGTGTGTATTAATTTTGACAAAATTATTAAAATGTAAGAAATAAATTGTACACAAATGAAATTTGTGTCGCTGAAAAGCTAATTTTTTAAACTTTAAATTATTTTTATTTATATTAAGATAATAATAAACCGTTTCATATTGAATAAATTTTCATAGACTTAACTAAGTTGTTTGTTTTTAAACAGTTAAGTTACAGTAAAAGCTTAACTAACCGGCATGCTTGGGAAACGCCTATTTCCGGATACCTGAAAAGTCCGGATAGTTGAGTGTGATGGGAAAAATGGGGGGGGGGGGGGATTGTGGCCCTCTTTTTTAGATTTTTTTCGGCCAAATAATTTGTTTTTGTCATTTTGAAATGCACATTTAATATAATTTGTAAGAATACTTCTGTATCTTCCATAGCATTATATCTACAAAACATATTATGAAGATTTTAATTTAACATTAATGATAAAAAAAAAGTATAATCTGTAGCCGAATTTTTTTCGTTAATATTTACATTGTAAAAATATAAACATATAAAAATAGCCGACGAAACAGAAAAATATTCTACTCAGCAAGCATAATAAAACTCTTTTAAGTGATCATAAACAAATCTCAGATTTAATATCAAAACTAATTATCTTTTAAAAAATCGTAAGGGTTATTGTGCAATACGCTCACCTCCAATTCTGCCACACGTGATATTACCTAATCGGAATCAACATCTGCCGGTATTCGGAGAGTAAATAAAATAAAGGAAAAGAGACTTAGCAATCTGGAGTAACACCACATGAGTTTTTTTTTTGTTCTCACTTTTGCTTTTGAACCCTCCCCCCCATAAAACAAGTCTGTGTACGTCCACAGTACTGTGTATTGCTTTTTTCCCCTTCTACGCCCCTCCGTGCGGAGCAGACGTTGCATTCTAGAAAAAAATTGTCCGTGTGAATGGAACGGCACACGCGTGCTAAATTTTGGTACCCGGATTTAAAATTTTTAGAAAAACTCATTTTCTAATTTTTCCAGTTAGTTGAGCTTTCCGGATACTTGAATGCCGGATAATCGAAAATTTACTGTACTTTATTTACCTCTAGTTACAGAAAACTATTATTTTGAAAACAAAATAAATATTTTTACAGAAATAATTTCATATTAACTAATCTTAATATTTTGATTTAAATACATCTGAGCTATATATTTGTTAGCATACAAACAAGTGTGAAATTGTTTCATAAACAACGATTATCTAAGATACTAATTTGTCATGGATTTAAATTTACAAGAATTTTCAAAATTTGAGATAGATGTATAATGACTATAGCATGACTTACCTCAGTGTGAGTACCAATTTTTCTTCTGGTGGGAAACACATGTTTAGACTTGTGTCAATTCCTTTTATATCTTCTTTTGTGCAGCCAAGCAACTCGTAAAACGATGATTTTGACATGTGAAGATAACTGAAAAATTTACTGTCATCTACACTTAGATCATCAAACAATGTATAGTTAATCCTCTAGTTAGTTGAGAAACAAACATGGGATGTTTTTGCATTTTCCTAACCCTTCGCCTTTTCTTTTTTAATAGAAGAGCAAGGAGAAGAAGTTCTTCCTTGGAGACCATTCTCTCAAATGACTATTTCCCGCAATTATTTCAAAGTTGTGCCATCAGTCTCCGGGTTTTAAAATACTCCGGCAACTGGTGGAGCAGCCAGTTTTACAACCAGCTGCGCCACCAGTTGCTCTTGCCTAATAGCGCCCTAGGGTGTGATGTTTTATTTATATATTTAAGCTATCCTTAACAGATTTTAATAGGCTATGGCATGTTTCAGTTTTTTTTCCCTTCAAAAATGCTTTATAGCTCTTTTTGTTCTGTACAATGCTTCTCATTATATGTATATTACTCTTTCCTGAAATTAACATTGGTCTGAAAAGAAAAAAAATCTTTCTTTCTTACATAGGAGCTCGAAAATTATATATTGGAACTGATCCCTACTTTGCCACAGGTATTAAATTTACCTTTACCCTTTTCTTTTATATAATTTATGATTTAGACAGAACATAAATTTAAACTTTTTTTTCTCAGCTTGATGGATTGGAAACATCTTTTCACTCTTTCTATGTTTGTACAGCTGTAAGGAAGTTTTTCTTTTTTCTGGATCCTCTGAGAACCAATAAAGTTAAAATTCAAGACATTTTAGCTTGCAGTTTTCTTGATGATTTATTAGAGGTATGTAACTTTTCATTTCATCTAGATGGGAAAGGAAAAGTTATTTGTTTAAAAATATACCTGTTATTTAAAGATTTGTCATTTATTGTTTTACATATGTCTCAAGTAAAGTGAGTGGTCTTCATTTTTTAAAGAGATTTTTCATTTTTTTTTTGCTAGCTTCGTGATGAAACATTGCCAAAGGATGTGCAAGAAGCAAACTGGTTTTCAGCTCCTTCAGCCCTACGTGTCTATGGACAGTACTTAAATTTGGATACAGACCATAATGGAATGTTGAGCAAAGAAGAACTCTCCAGGTTTTGTATTTTTTAACATAATTTTCTTTACTCTATACTTCTTTTTGTATTCGAGATTTATTGAATTTTTATTGGATGCTTGCAAAAAGCCCTTTATTACTTATTGTATATGAGCATTTATTTATTTTTATATTGTTTCAAACTTTTAAAAATATTTGCATTGGTTTGGTTTGTTTAGGGTTTTATGGCACAAGAGCCTGTTTATAGGGTAAACATTTGCATCATGTTTTAATATTTGTATTGTGTTTTAATACTGTTTCCTTTTGAAGTTTATTATTTTCTTTTCATTCACATTAAATAATTTTTGTAAGGCTATTAATCAGTATATGCATTATTTTCACTTTGATTTATAAAATATCTGCAAGTAGGCCAACTTTTCTGAGTTTGTATTGCTTAACATTAAATCAGGTTTGACTGACATAATGGTGTATTTTTACCAAATTTGTTTCCAAAAGGTTTCTAAATGTAGAAAGTTTTTCAAGGAAATAACCCAATGCCACACTAAAGCTTTTCAGAGGAATTTCCAAAATGTTTTGCTCCCCTGGCACTAGTGGAAATAATAAATTACTGGCAAAAGTTCCAAATAGTTCTGAAGTCATAAGTGTCACAGTGAGTTTAGAATGATTTGCAATCAAAAGCAGATTCTCTGTATGAAATAGTTACAAGTATTGAATGGGTAAAAATTCCACTTTATTCAGACTGACTAGTATGAAAGAAGACAAAACTTTATAGGTATAAAATAACTGAGTCCTGGATTGCAACAAGCTTTGTACTTTCAAAGAGATAATGGTGCTTGTGTATTTAATGAAGGATGAAAAAATACTACAAAAATACTAATAAAATTCAACAAAAATAAATTACCATTAGAGTGTACCATTGAGAAAAAAGATGAAAATTTGATGGATCGTCTTTTCTTAATGTTAAACGATGTGGAAAAGTATTCCAGGTGCATTCTAGAGAACTTCTTAACTGTAGTCAGTGAAGAAAACTTCTCAATCATATAAGAGTCATGAGAGAGAACTCTCCTCTCCAAAGAACTGTGGCGAAGGACTGGAACTGTGAAGAAGACTACATTAGAAGAAATTACACACATCCGTGTGTTTCAAAGTTGTTAGAACAAGTCTTCTAGAATTAATCAGTATTAAATAAAATAACAGTCGTCTTTAGGAGTAGAAATTCTGTGAAAATGATACTTTCTAATTACCCTGTTTCAAAACTTTGAAAAAATAGTTTATTTCTAGAAAGCAAATAGATATGTTTACCATATAAATTGACAATAAACACTGTTATAAGTGTGATAGTCATTGTCTGATTTACCCAATCTGAACAACCCAGGGCATATCAGTATCAGTAGCCCTGCATCAGTTCATGAAATAATTGGGAATAAAATAATTATCTATTTTAGGCTTATCTGTTTTGCTAACATTTTTTTTAGCCATTTATAGGCGTTTCTTTTCAGTAATAAACAACCATACTAAACCATCCTTGTGCTTCAGGTATTCCTATTCAGACTATAGAGTCGAGTCTCAGTTATCTAATATTCCATTTTAACTGACATCTGTTCTGAATTAAAAATAATAAATTTAAAAATGCACTTGGTAATTTCACTTTTGTTAGGTGTCTCCCACCCCACTGTTTGCAGGGCATCTAGGTAGGTGCCTGGATTACCATATAGTGAGTGTTGCTGGTGACTCCAAGTCGATTAGACCATTGTGGTACTAAATGTTGTTATTAGTCTTTTGTTATTTTTGAATTTGTTTTTCTGCTTTGATTGGTCAAGAGTTTCATTGGTGTTTTTCTATATGGCTTTTTTATTACGGCACCTAAACATAAAAAAGTTGTTTCAATAATCAGTCTTACAAGCAGCCAAGTAAATCAGTGATGTTAAAATTGCTTGTAAGAATAAACTAAATCCTTGAAGTACATTGAACGGCAAGATGAAGCTTCAAGCCGGGACATGATGCTTTTCATGGTAGTGTGATATAACAGCTAGGTAACATCTAATGGCAAAGAAACAACTTACTATCACAAACTTTTTTCTCAAAAGAATTTAAGCATTTTGTCTTTATGGGTTGTTTTAATGCTTTTAGTTTGTTGGTTGTATATCTTTTCTTTTTTAAATCTTAAAATACAATATATCATGAAAGATATTGTTTAACACATTCGCTGACACTATTCATGCCTGAGATTTGAACCATCTATCTAAATTAGATAACCCCTCCCATTTCTAAACTACAGTAGAGAAGGGGTCATCTAATTGGATAATAGGTTCTGGACACGCCAGTGCGTTGGTGGCATTGAATGTGTTAATATGGTGTATTTTAACATAATATGTATTCCTTCTCTTTCTTTCCTTATTATCTGACATTGGCAGTCTCCATTTGTATCAGACATCTGAAATTCTAGTGTAGTTATAAAGTATTTTTTATTGTTAGGTATGGAACTGGAACTCTGACACCTACTTTTATTGAAAGAGTCTTTCAAGAGTGTTTAACATATGATAGAGAAATGGTATAAGTTTTTCTTTTTTAGATTAAAACTGCTTCTTAAAATAATCTGATAACGAAAATAATTTTAAATTATTTCCAGGATTACAAAACTTATCTGGATTTTGTTTTGGCAATGGAAAATAGGAAGGAACCTCAGGCATTACAGTACTTTTTTAGACTTCTAGATATTGAGCAAAAGAATTACCTCAGTGTTTTTGACTTAAACTATTTCTTTAGAGTAAGTAATATATTTATATTAAAAATATATTCAAAGAGAAATTTAGATTGAAGTAGTAAGCATATGAAATTATAAGAAATATTGTCATAATTTTTAGAAATACCCTTAATTTCTTTTCTTAGATAACTTCTTTTAGAGGATGGCCATCAGTAACACAAATTGTTTTTCGATTCCATTGATTTTAAAATATATAGCATTAAAAAGATATTTCATGATTTTGGAATTGAGGATAATTCATTCTCATTTAAACTGTGATGCTATGACAGAGGAGCAATACTTTTAGTTTCTTTTTGTTTGCAATTTTACTAACCAGATAAAACTGAGGGAGGGGGGAATGAATAATATGCTTTCTTCATTATAATTATTATTTTAGAATTTTGTTGATGTATATGAAAAATGTAATCCATTCGCACCATTTCTTAGCAATAACTGTAAAGTTATATGCAGATATATTTAAGAAAGTTAGGAATTGTATAAAATGTTTTAGAAATATACCCATGATACAGAAAATTTTTAAAGAGATTGTATGGTCATTATTTTTTAGGCTATTCAAGAACAAATGAAAGCCCATGGTCAAGAACCTGTGTTATTTGAAGATGTCAAAGATGAAATTTTTGACATGATAAAGCCCACAGATCCATTTAAAGTCACTCTGTCAGATTTGATACTTTGGTATGTAATGTTCTGCATAATTTTTAATTATAAATTCTTCAGCCTTTTTATATCACTGCTGTTTAAACTCTTCGCATTTTTTCTTTAGTTCACTGAATACTTTGAGCATTATTTTTGTTTCATCTCAAAATGAATGTCTATTAGTGTGAATAATATAAATCTCATATCTATACAAGATTTAAAAGAAAATGTAATATAAGAAAGTGGCAGTTTTATAACATATTACATGTGATCTTGGTTGATTTAAAAACCTACTAATATAATTAGTTGATATTTTGACTGATTTCAGACATTCTGTGTTTTAATTTCTTTATTTGATGCTAAATATATGTTTTTTTCTGACTATTGCTACTGTAATATACATTTGTATATTTACATGAACTTTCTCATGGAAAGCTTTGATTTGTTAACATTTGATAATAAATTTTTGGCTAAGTATAATGGTATTTATAAATTCTTTACAACAACTTTTTCTTTGCAAACTTTTTTTCATCCTAATAATTCCAGATTAAAAAAATCCTTTGATTGATGATAAATTTGTCTAGGAGACACCCTTTATAAAAATTTTCCCATTAATGAAGAGAAAACAGAAATCAAAAACTAACAATCAATGGAAACATTTTTAATGCGAAACATGTAAAATGTTCTAAATACGAATCTACTAAATAAAGTTTTAGTGATTAAATATGAAATTTGATAAATATATACATACAAAATTCATTAAAGAATATAAAAGAATAAGTGCAGGTTTTCATTATGGAGTACTTTGGCGCCTGGGTGCATTTCTGGAGGAGCAGGGAGAGAAGAGAAAAATGTAAATTGTAACTTTTTTTTGTGATCGGAAGAAAATTTGAAATTGAACTGAATATCTCAACTAGTGTTTTGGCTCAAAGGTTTTACAAGTGAAAAAGGAATTAAAGAACTCACCCCAAAGTTGACCCAAGCCAAAGAGAATTGGCCAAAAGTTTTACCTTGTTAAATGTAAGAGCGTTTGTGCTCCAACATGACAATTCATGACATGAATATCTTACATTATTAATTTTGAAATAGCATGGCCTTTTGTTAATACAATAGGATATTTTACATGATCAGAATTATCAACCTGCCACCAACTCTAATTACATTTGATAGAGTATCCAAAAATGGTGACAAAAGCTTTAATTTACTAGTAGAGGTTACCTGTTTTTGGTTACTTAAATTGGCTAAGTCCTCAGCAAGAGCCACTTGCTGCACTGAGGAAATAAGATGATACTCACCTTCTTGAATTTCGACGGTTGAAAGAAGACTAGTCTTTTTCTGATTTCTACAGATACCTATAAATCTAAGAGGATAACTAAAAACATTGATTAGCTTTTTATAATTATTACTAGTATTCAAAAAACTAGTTAGAAAATCAGATGAATTTAAAGTCATTAAACTGGGAGAAGTAATGTCCTTTAATTCACAAAGAAATTGAGAGTCTGTTGATGCATCAACTAGTTGTTGGTCAACACAGTTCACAGGAATAGGTTCTTGAAGGAAAGGTGCACCGTTTCACCACAGGTTGTGCTCAGGAACAAGTCTTTTCGAGAGCACATCTGCAGGGTTAAGATTAGATGGTACATGCTGCCATTCACAATTTTGTGTCAATCGTTGAATCTTAACAACTCTTTTAGCCACAAAAGTTTTGAGACGATGAAGGGATGTCTGAATCCAGGCTAACAAAATGGTAGAATCTGTATACATCAAGATTCTGTCTATTTGAGGGTTCAAAGCCTGCTCAGCCTTGGCTTTTAGTCAAGCTGCAAGAAGACAACAGCAGAGTTCCAGCCTTGGAATGGATACGGTTTTAAGAGGGGAGACTCGTGACTTGCTTGCCACAAGCTTTGATGTTAAAGTATCATTGGGCATCACACACTGAAGATAAATAACCACGCCATATGTAGCCTGTGATGAATCGGAGAAACAATGCAGCACTAATTTCTGAGGGTTGTCGACAATAATCCAATGAGGAATCTTTATCAGTTCAATAGCTTTTAATAATGAAACTAAATGATTCCACTTGACTGCAATGGGCTTAGGGAGTGGGTCATCAAAACTCAATTTCTCCAACCATAACGTTTGAAGAAAAATCTTCATTTTGGGCATTCAACTGGCCCAAGTAAATCTACTGGGTCATAAAGCCTTGCGATCACAGAGATTACATTTCTTTTCGGTGGGTTAGGCTCATGTTTACAGTCAACCTTAAAAATGAAATAATCATCCAAGTGTAACCAGTTCATTCCTAATGTTTTTGAAACATAAGCATTAATTGGAAGTGTGTGTTCTTGGTTAGAGCTCGGAAAACTGTTTTAAAAGTTCCAGCGAATTCGACATGCATTTGTGCAAATTCATGCCACCTTTAGTGAACGTATCAATGAGCTGGGTTTATAAAATTTGAGCCGTATTTATAACGTTTGTCCCAGTTATTCTGTCGTCCATGCAGATATCATGCAAAGCGATTTCTGAAGCTAACGGAAAGTCTGATGATTCATCTATGGCCAACTGCTTCACCATGTGTATTGCATAAAAGGGTGCACAAGCAGTTCTATATGTGATTGTGTTCAATTTGAACGTTATGGGCTAACACATATTGTCTTCAAACCATAAAATGCATGAATAGTCTCTTTGATGAGGAACAACAAGAATTTCGAAACATCTTCTGAACATCAAATGTAAATGCGTATTTGTGTTGCCTAAATCTAAGTATCAATTCAAAAATATCTTCGACAATTTGATTCAAGTGCCGTTTTATGTACGCTCAAAATCATATCCTTTTCAGCCTTACTCAAAGCTTTTCTTTTTACTCTCTTCTTCGGTGGACTCAAAGAAGTTTTTTGACTCTCCATTTGTGTGTATAAAATACAAAATCACTCGAAAAAATCGTCAATTTTAGCAGTCAAAGACAATAACAAACAACGGAGATGGGGGAAAAAAAAATGCAGAAACTCAGACTGTCTGTTTGGTGCTCCTGGCAAAGTAACAGTTGTTTAATCATCACCAATCTGTGTGTTCGTTTGTTTAGTTTCGTTCTCTCGTCTCGGCGAACAGACTGTAGCAGTTGGCGCGAACGCTATCATTTTATTTATCCAGAAGAGTTTTAAAAAATTCTTTTGAAATTCAATTAGTTGTTTTTTAATGATGAAAAGCTGAGTTTTTCTTTTACCCTATATAAATTTAAAATATTAGATTTTAAATGATCTCAGATTTCTCTAACAATTAATCAAATATTGCAAAAGAAATAAAAAATTAGTATGGATTTCTTGTTATAGGAATTTTAATGAAGAAACCATCAAGATACAGTATGTTTTTGATGACATTTTTGTTGTCAAAAATTAAATTCTAAACATTATTAAAAATTCTGGCTACTAAAATGTCATTAATGATTTCAGTAACCAGCATTATTTAGCCATCATAATTATCCACAATCTCATTATTCATTGAGAGTGCTTACTTCGTCTCCATATTGGAAAGCCAATCCAGGAGAAAGCTTCAGATATTTGTAACCAACTAGACGAATAGGGAAACAGTTATAGAACTCGAGTCCCAACGAGAAGTATCTTTATTATAGATAAAGTCAGAGTATTTCAAATAATGAAATTTAAAGTCTTTAAAGCAATAATTGCATTATTATTTGAATTAAGAGAACAAAAATTGAAATTACTAATGATATGAAAATTAATATCTGTAAAAAGATTAATTTCCAATTTTCCTTTTTTTAAATTTTTTTATCAAAAGAATTTTTTACAAATAATAAGGTTTGATTGGTCTAGTTCAATTTCTGCCTTTATGAATTTTGGTTTTATGAATTTATATACTATTTTTCACATTGTGAATTGTATTGATAAAGGTGCTTTTCTTTTGCTCTAACAAAAGTTTAATTTCTCAGCTGAAAGTAATAAATAAAATAAATGAGTGAAGAGCAAATTGAAGACTATTTGAGCTCTGCACCAGCACTAATATTTCCGAATTAGAAAGTTTCTGACTTGCAAAAGGTAATTTTTGGTGAAGAAAGGAACAAATAATAATAATAAAAAAAAAAAACATGTGGATACTGAAATCTCTGTTTCGTTTTGCATTATCACAATGAAGTTTTGTATAGTATCAATATCCTTAACAGCAGGTTGAAGAAGAAATTTTAATGTGAAATTGAATTAACCATTTTAAGGGCTTTTTAGTCAAATTACCTTCAAATGATTTGATGTTTGATTCAAACTTTAGAATGTAAAATAGAAAAAAATTATAATCAATGAATATAAAATAGATAAAAGTCCATTATATTTCTTTTGGTGAAGCTAAATTTTTTTCTTGGAAAAGAAAACATTTAAATTTATAATTTTAGTTGTGATAAAGTTAAAAAAACATTGTTTTAATTGAGGCATTGTACCATTTTGGATGATTTACTTTTAAGTTGCGATATTGCAGGTTTAATCTGCATCTGGAGTTTGTGATTATAGAAAAAAAATATTTATGAAAATTATTATTTTTAGGTATAATGTCGTTAACTTGGATCGTGTAAAATTTTTGTAATGTTATTTGTGCTCATTTTTCTTATTGAAGAAGAAGTCTTCTGGAAAAATAATTGGGTAACCCTGTCAAATAATATGTAAACTGATAAATGCTTGTTTGTTTAATCAAGAGCCAGATAGTGATATTTTTTTACTGTGTGGGTTTTTTAACATTATAAATAGAAAAATCTGCATTAATTCTCTCTGTTTTAATATACAGTTAAAACTGTCTATAACGATATTGTAGGGACCTAGAAAATGTATTGTTATAGACAGGTTATCGTTATAGACAGTTTGAGGATTTGCCCATCCAATGTTTATGAGTGTGTGCATATATTAATATACTAACATATTTTATTGCTCGTATTAATTCATCTTACAAATAATAGCTGATATAAAATTGTAGTTTATAAACATATAATATATACAATTTTACATACAGATATAAAATTTTAGTTGAAAACTTCATCATCATCATCATTTACGGCACCTTTAAATCATTTTCATTTGCTATTCACTTACTTCTGCCACATCTCCAATGTCTTTTCTTTTCTTTCAAAAAAGTAGCTATCACAGACCGAAAAACCCCATGCTTTTTTTTTAGTAGCGTCAACGTGCTTTAGTTCATGATCGATTTCCAAAATTATTTATAGCTTTTCTTCAAATGCCAATGTTTTACACTGTGCCATCCTAAATTCATGCTGTTAACACAATCGGGAACACGTGGTCAGTCTTAAGTGCTGAAGGCGAATAAACACGTCAATGCGTAATAGGGCCAAAAGCAACAAACATTGACATTTGAATCACTTCTCCCCCAGATCCTCCTCTTACAACAAGCTGCGGTTTCTTGGCCCCCTCTTTCCGATTTTCCGACATTGACCATGGAGTGTTGTTTTCCAAGAAAAAAAATCGGGATTGTGCTGTACCAGCTTTCTAAAGAGGTAAAATTATCGTTATGGACAGGCGAGTCTTGAAAGTGATTATCGCTGTAGACAGGTTGAAAATACAATGAGTAGATAGGAATTCTGCCTGAACCAAAGAAAATATCGTTATAGGCAGGTTATCATTATAGACAGTATCATTATGCACATATTTCACTGTACATTATTTTAAAAGGTTCCAAATAAAGGAGATAGTTGATTTGTGGGTTAATAAAAGTAAGAATCTTGTGCATTCTTTTATAACTTGTAATCCATAGTTAATTAAATACATCGGTGGGTTTTTAACATACTTAGAATATGTGCAATGTTCTAATTAAATTGTTTCTAGCTTGAGTGCACATATCTTATTTTGTTCTGAGTATCTGTCATTGAATACAATGTGTTTGTGTTACAATTTTTCTCATGTACTTATGTGTATGTTATTAACAGTCTAGCATAACAATTTTTTATGTATGCAATAATTTTATTTTTCATTCATTTTCAGTGGACAAGGTGATACTGTAGTCAGTATTTTGATTGATTTAAATGGATTTTGGACTTATGAAAACAGAGAAGTTCTTGTTGCAGATAATAATGATGAAGCTGAAGTTTAAAATATAATTTCTGCCATACAAACTTTACATATTTAATATTTTGACTGCAGAATAAATGCTTTCAATTTATATGTATAAAGAAAATGTTTTGTAACCGGCGAAACCCAAAAGACTGGAAGTCCGATGTATTTCTCATACAACGAGCATTTATGGCGACTCTAAAATTTTGGTATTATTTTTAAAATATATGTTAGTGGCAACTTGCGCAGAATTTGATGGAAATATGGCTAAATGGTGATGAGATGTTGTAATTCTAAAGCGACTAAATGTTTCATGTAAATGATATACACATTTTTCTAACTGTGTTATAATTTGGCGCCCAAATCGAGGCTGGAAACTGGATTAAAAAGGGTTTTCATCAAGTCTGGACAACGAGTATTTTGTTTATTTCAAGTCTGTAACAAGATTGGATCTTACCAATGGATAATCTGCATCTGATGAAGTTAACAGCTTAGCAGAACTTTGAAGTATGTTAGTAGATTTAGCCAACCATTACACTAAATAAACTTAGGTTTAATGAGTATTTAACAAATCCTTGCTAAACCGAAAAGTAGGTCAATCTTGACAACAAATTGAAAGTACAAATCCTTGCCTTCGAATCCTAGTGGTTAGTTTGATTGATGTTATTTAAGTATATATATTTGCGTTGTATCCTAAATGTAAATTTAAAATGGCATATCTTGCTAAGGGTAAAAAGGAAAATTTATGTGAGTTATATATAACTATAGATGATAATTACAAAGTTGTAAAATTAAAGGATGCAATTCTGAAAAGTGCAGATTATGATGAGGTGTTTATTAAAAAAATACTTACGACTATAATTAATGGTATGAAGGAAAGAGAAGAAAGAGTTGCTACAGAAAAAGAAAAAGAGAGTTCGTTTGAGTTAGAGATGCTTAGATTGCAAATTATGGTTCAAAATAGTGCCAGTGTAAATGAAGCTAGTTTATTGAATGCTAAACACTGATTTTCCTAAGTTGGAGCTCAAGAAATTGGTCCATGATTTTGATCCTAAAGAGGATGATATTAGTTTATATTTGAGCCTATTTGAAAGGCAGTTAAGATTTATATAGCTAAATTTGTCACTAGGGAGACAGATGAAGATGCTCAAGATTATGAGCATGTTAAAGATTTGCTTTTAAAACGATTTAAGATGAGCGCGGAAAGTTCCTTCCAACTGTTTTGACAACATTGGAAAAATGTTGTAGTACTTGGCATGATTTTTATTTTGAATTGAGAAACTTCAGGAACAGACCACAGTTACTTGTTATAGATATAGAAATCTAGGATTCATAAAAGCTAAATGTCCTATTTGTTCCCCTAAGGAAAATATTGAAAGTTCACAACTCAATATTGTAAATTTGTACTCATGATCTACACAGGCAGGTCAGACAATGATTTTAAAGTTTTACCATCATGGGGTTTGTGAAATAGCATGTGCTGACACCGGAGCTAGTTACTCATTTGCTGGAGAGATATAAACTTTTCTGCGAGAGAAAGGATTAAAATTCAGACCAAAACACCTTAATATGTGCCTTGCTGTTGGAAGTCAGAAAATTATTGATGTTCGCATTTTCCGTGTAAACATAGACCTTGAAGGAAAGTTAATTCCTACAACTGTTATCGTTCTTCCCATCAGTAAAATGAAATAACACAATCTTTGGACTGGATTTCTTGCGAGATGCCGGAGTCATATTTGGGATTCAAGAGAAACTTTGGTACTTAAATGATAATCTCTCGAAAAAACATTTGAATTTGCAGAAGATACTTTCCGACCAGGCGAAGGAGAAAGCAAAATTTCTGAGCTGGTACTACTGGCCTGGTAGGCGAGAAAATATGGCAGACAATGTAAAGAATTGCGATCAAGACAGTCGACACAGATTCTTACTCTTTTCGGCTGTAGAATGCCATGTTAAGGAAACAAACAGATCCAATCTGTGTTGATGTAAATTTCTTTCATTTCGAGAAAGAAGACTAGCAAATTCAAAATATATCTAGACCTCCGGTGGCAAGGCCACAATTCCAATTTTCGCTTAATAAGAGAACTTTTGCAGAGAGACTTGACTGAGAACCAGTATGATACACATAAGATTTATGTGCGGTAAATACCATTGTTTTAAAATTGTGAATAAAAATAAGATAATCAGACTCGCAGGAGCTTATTTAGTGATAACTTTCAGTGATTGTATCTTTTGGAGTTTGACAACTGTTTTTGTAATTTAAGAGCTATGAAAAAATAAAGATGTGAGTTTATTGATTTAAACATTGGAGTATTGTTTCTTGATTAGGCTTGGAAAATACTTTGTAAGGTGTTTTCTGAAGTTTAAGAAATAGGATAAATTTCTAGAAAGCAAGTCACATTGTGGTGTCCTCCGGATGTGATAAACGAGATTAACCATTTGAGGGCGACTGTCACGTGGGCGTGCCGGCTTCTCATACAGGGCCGTCTTAACAAATTTGAGCGTCCTGTAATGGAGTAATTTGACTCCCCATCAGAACCTAAAATTCTCCTAAACCGTTTAGTCCGAAACATAGTAGCACTTAAATGTTTCAGGCTTGCATCCTCTGTCTTTTCTTCGCCTGTGGCAGCTTTTGCATTCTGTGAATAACAATTTTTACATCAAGCAATTTACAAAAACAAAAAAAAAAAAATTGCCAGCCTAAATATATTATGTTTTTAGGCAGGGTCTTATTAATGAAAGCGAAAGTGAAAATTCTGCTTTGAAGTTCATAGATGATTAACAATGGTAAAAATACGTAACTGAAAAAATTAATGAAATAATGATATCGCTTTCAATTGCATTGTTCATTCGTTGTATTAATATAAATTGTATTAAAAGATTTTTGAAACATTTATTAATATTAAAGGAAAACTTTTACAAAAATAAAATTGGTAACACAAGAAAGATAATTTTTTTGATTTTTAAGTGGTTTAAAAATGGTCTTCGTGTGATAATATACTCCGAAATTATTCAGAAAAAAACGTTAAATTTCGATTATTTTTTAATCAAGTAAAAATGTAATCAAAGTTTTGAAACCCTTTTTCTGATGAGTACCTACTACCAAAGTAACTTCGTGCCAAATATGATAGCTGTAGATCCAACAGTCTGCCCTGTAAAGAGTTGCATTAAGTGCATCACGCATCTGTTTGTACGAATTTTGCATCACGTGATTTACAGAAAGTATACCGGCCTTAAAACCATTATCATGTAAAAAAAAAAAAAATCATTACAAAAAATTGTGTGATTTTAAAAGAGTACGAAAAATTTAAATTTCGTGGTGTGAAGCAAATACATCAGGCTATGTTTACTGACATAAACTAAACTGTTCCAGGCAGTGGCAGACTGGGGCAGAAAATAGTGGTTGCTATGAGTCAGTGCTGGCCCTATCACACCTACAATGTCATCTTACAAACATTTTTTAGTTTTATTTATTACAAATATAATAATTTAAAATCAACAAGTTAATATAATCTATTCCTAATCTAAAAATCTGTTTTATATATATTGGAATTATACTGTTATTCTGAGAATGTTTTTAACCAAACTGAAAATAAAGTGCAAACTATTTTCCAATTTCATTTTTTAAAAAGGAATACTCTCAAAGATTAACAACTAGAAAGTACAGATGTGTATTACATGCGATCCACTTCATTAAGGGAAGTCAGTTCACTAGATGACTGTGCATATCTGTCAATAATTACTCTGCATCCAAATAATCTAACAATTTCTTTTTCAATAGATAGCAACATATAGGATTTCAAGTTCTCCTCAGACAATGAATTTCTTAATATGGTCTTTATGATCTTTAGCTTCGAAATTTCACTAACATCATTACATCATTTTTCACTCAAAAATAGATTTCAAACTTCTTAAAGACAAAGTTATTTTAAAATAAAATTTTAATTAATTAAAAAGTAAGCAAGAATTTGAAAACTTTCAGCAATAACTTGTAATAAAATGCAGTCCATTTCTTTGTTTTGAAAGTTCTTTTTTAGTCCAAAATTTTTTTTCTTCGTTACTTCAAATAAATTTACTTTTTAAATATATTTACTATAATATTTTGATATATTTACTTTTTAGCAATGATCTTAAATCCTTCTTTTCACTGATGGCAAGACAATTTTCCCCTGGAGATTATGTTATTCCTTTATTTGTTATAATTAGATTAAATATTGACTTTATGATTAGCTTAATAATGTGTAATAAATTAAATTAGAATTATGCATGGCCTAAATAAAAAAAAGAATTTTTATTGAGTCTTATGAGTTTTAGACATTTTTTAACAGTTAAATTTAAAGACCTAAACCATTAATTTCATTAGATGTAAAACAAACTACATCAAAATTTGGTTCAAATTCTAATACACTGTCCATTGTTTCTATTTTTTTTATAACTAATTCTTTTCTTAGTCTTTTGTAACAATTAATACTTTTAGCTTACCAAAAATTAAATAAGTTGGCAAATTTAAAGTTGGTTGACATAATTAAATTATTACAATTGATAAGATGGGACAAATCAGTTTTGGTCGCCGAAAGAGGCTAGTACATAATACTACAAAAGCAATGTAAAAATAGAAAAATAATAATTTGTGCTCACCTCTCAAAATATTTTTTCTCCTTTTGTAAGATATGCACGTCCTACTCTCTGCTGACTCAAAATAGAAAAACCACTTCCTCTCCCAATTTCTTAACACAAAAGAAGCAAAAGAAATCTGTCCAATATGATTGAAGCTCCATTACACTTTCTACAATGTTGTAAACATGATCAAATATGCGCCCCCCCCCCAAAAAAAACAACATATAAATCTAAGAAAAGAGTTAGTGTCCCCTTTTCAAAGATGTTCTTTTGTCTTCGAATTGCATGATTTCCCTCCCCCCCCTCTTGTAGCAGTTTTAGCAGCCCGAAGAAATCATTTCTTATCTTTTACTTAAGAAGAGTTAGAAGGCGAGTTCGCTTGTCCGTCAGTTTTACGACAGCAAAATGCACAAACAACAAAAAGCACGTTGCTTAGCCACCTCCAAGGACGGCACCCTTTCTGCACATAGGAGTTATTCCCTGCATCTTGCTGGTGGCCTCCAAGAAGAATAAAAATCTTGTGGTTATTGTGACCCACAGAAAAGGTGGTGGGGTTTAACATAAAACTATTTGCTATTTGGCTTAGAAAAAGCGCAGGATATTTTCTTTTCCTTTCTCTCTCTTATACACACGTATCCTGGGTCCCATATTGACTTTTGTGTATGGGGGCCCCTTGCCATCGGTAGGGTTGCCAAACGTCCCGTATATACGGGACTGGCATCGTATTTCACTGCTCAGTCCCGTATTATTATTCGTCCCGTTTTCTCTCTACACTCTGCGTCATTATAATTTTAAAATGACTTGCGCCTCATTGTATAATTATGTGAGAGAAGAAAATGATATAATTAAGAAAGTAAAATCAACTTTAAAATATAACTGGGTTAAAAAGGATAATTTTTATTATTCTACGTGTTTTATTAGATTACTTAAACTATTGATTTTTTTTATCACCATTAGTAAAATAAACCGTTACCTACGAACGTTTTTCATGTTTTATTTATTTAGCACTTAAATATCCTGTACCAATGCTTTGCAATTATGACAACTCTAGCCATCCGGCAACTTGCCCAGTCCACCACTGGTTCCAGGATGGTTTATAATAGCCCAGTGGTTGGGTAGTTGAATTCGGAAATAATTAGGGGAAAGCTGGAAATTGTTTTAATCCCTTCAGTTTAGGGTCCGGAATGAACATACTAAGTTTTCCCCCTCCTGCTAGGTGAGCTTTAGCCGCTGCGTGCTGGTTTGTTGTCAGAAAATAGGACTTTTTCCAATAATCAAGCAATACATCAAAAACATCGTAATACAAAAGTTTTAGAGCTTGAAATTCTGAATAAAATGAGTACTGCCCGTCTTGATTAATTAAGGAAAAATCTCCACCTATCTTAATTTCTGCGTTGTGAATCTCTGCTGCACCACTTATTATATGCAATGAAAATTAAGCTCGCAACTGCGCTTCAAAGTTTTGCCTCAATCGTTAATCAAGCGCTTGGAGCGAGAACGGACCAAGTTATAGGTTCACCCTGCCTCCATTGTTCAGGATGCTTTTATAATTGTTTCAATGCTTTATTTAGTATATTGTGACGGGAAAACCACTGTTATTATGATTTAACAAAGGAAAAACGCACGAAAATTTCAACAATGGCTGAGAGCGTAATGAAAAACAACGACTTTCATTTCAACACTTATTATTTAATTGCGCATAACTGAAGTGATATTAATTAGATAAAAATTTTAGATCAATTTAAATTTTTTAATTGTTGAAGGTGAGTCATAATCATTAAGGTCGGTTTGCTTACTGTCACTTTCCTACACTTGCAATGTTTTACATTCTTCCTCCAAGTCAACTTCTGAAATTATCTCTTCCATCCTGATATCGATTTCAGCCTCTTGGTTAGCTGAGTTTGTAATGATGTTATCATCTTCTGGAGAACTGGTGCACACTTGCCCTTTATAATGATAGCAAACTGTAGAACATTTTATGCTAGATTTCCTACAGGTACAAGTCAAATTACACCCTTTTGCGCACTTGCATGATATCATAGACAGAAGGGCTGGAGAAGCTGGTTCCTTGTGGGTGGTGACTGTGAACAATCCATGTATGGTTTCTTTCGAACCCCAATTTGGCAAATCCACTCCGAAGTTGAACCTGTAGGTATGCACAGAGAGAGACATAGCATATTTATAAGCCTTTTATCTTATCATTTGATAGAAATTTTTCGTGGTATCTAGTGACTGACATCGATTCATTTAACATAACATAACCAGTTTGTGTTTCTTTTACTGATTTTGTACCTTTCGCTGCATCTTCAGGGTAACTATCAAAAACTATTGTGGCCCCTTCATTGAAGTGCTTTTTGGCGTAGTCAACATATTTCTTCAGGATGAAGGAAAATGATTCCTTTGCCTGCTACAACACACGATGTAACAGAAATCCACCACCAACCACATAACATGCCGAAGTGAAATTCACATCAATCGCAATAGTAAATAAATCATAAAATACTGACTTGCGGGTTTTGCGCAGTCCTCCTTCATCAAAGAGTGACAATGAAAAAGGAGCCAACTCAAATTCAAAATATTTCTGTAATTCTGCATCAGACTTTTTTAGGAGAGAGATTCTCTTCTGAATATTGTGTCAGGATTCACAGGAATTAATTCATCATAAACTTTCACCTTGGAAGTGAAACCACGAGTAGGCATTACTCGTTTTTTCCGATTAAATGTAACATCGGCAAAATTATTACTAACAGTTTTTGACAAACAGTATACTCCCAATTTCATAAGCATTGTGGCAATTTATACTTTCATTTGCCACAATACCACTTGCTATAGATATAAAGAGTTCAAAAAAAATTTCATTTATTTCCGTAAGATCCATATGTTCGGAAAGTTTGGATTTATAAATGCAAAAGAAAATATCTCTTTAATCTCTCTCTTAAGATCTTAAAGATCTCTTAAACATTCCATATTTTCATTCTTTCGTGATGTGTGACTCTTGAACAACGTTTCCACAAAAAGTCGGGCTTAGAAAAATTTTTTCTGTTGCTAAAAGATCTTTGAAGCATGATATTTATTCCGTTGCGTAATCATTGGGACTAAGCGGTGTGCTTCCAAAGCGACGTCATCAACGCATCCGCTCTCTGTGTTTGTATTTTAACTATCGATAGATGATGGACACGTGTTTCCCATATGCCCAGATGAGTAAATATTCACTAATCAACCACAACAGAAACAATATCCCTTGTACAATGCAGCTTGCTTACTTGAAAGAGAATTGGGAACTCTCGTTCCTTCAGGGTCTTTCTTTAAAGTTAGTTGAAACTTACTCTTCTCCGTTCGTGGCAATTTCGTTTATGGTTCTTATTTATTGAAATAATTTTTTTTATTTCAAACGCAGTTTATAATTTTGGAAGATTTCTTTTGCAAAATAACCGGTAATTTATTTAAAATACCGTGTATATATCTGAATGCAGAAAAAGCTTTGAGTTATTTTGAAAAACTACCATCGGATGAGAAATCCGTTGCTTCTAATTCATAAACACGCTCTTAACCAGTGCTAAAGCTTTCGTGTCATGTTTTCCTCTGTTAAATCGTATTAACAGTGGTTTCCCCCCTTAAAATATACTAAAAAAAGCCTTGAAATAATTATAAAAGCATTCTGAACAAATTTAAAATGTATATATAATAACTGAAGGCAGAGTGAACCTATAACTTAGTCCGTTCTCGCTTCAAGCGCTTGATTCTCGACTTAGGCAAAGCTTTGAAGCGCAGTTGTGAGCTTAATTTTGATTGAATATAATAAGTGTTGGTACTCATTTTATTCAGAATTTCAAGCTCTACAACTTTTGTACTACAATGTGTTTGATAGCATGAGTTGTTTTGGAGATATTGCTTGATTATTGAAAAGTCCTATTTTCTGACTACAAATCTACACGCAGCGGCTAAAGCTCACCTAGCAGGAGGGGAAAAACTTAGTATGTTCATTCCAGACCCAAACTGAAGGGATTAAAACAATTTCCAGCTTTCCCCGAATTAATTCCGAATTCGGCCTTTTTTAACGACCCAGCCACTGAGCTATAAGTGCTAGAGGCGAAGAAAATTCCTGTTAGTGGGGGGATGCTTCAACATAAGGCAAAGGAAATTGTAGATGCATTGGACATCAAAAATTTTTCCGCCAGTAATGGATGACTGTATACGAGTATGTTTCGACTTCGAAAAAATATGAAGTTGAAAGCGCGAAAAATATGTATTATTGCCTATTCCTCAACAACTACAAACGAATATATTGAGGATTTAATTTTCTTATTTAAAAATTGAAAAAAGTTACTTCCGAAAAAACTAAAAGATCCAAACAAACACAAATTGAATCGTTTTTCAAAAATATTTAGAGACCTTCGAATAAAGCACTTTAGACTATTCTTAAAATTCACTATGTCAGAACTAACGTATAAAGAGTTGTTTTAAAACGTATTTTTCTTCCGAAAATAAATCCCTCCAGAACGGCCAATCTCTCTGAACGACGGATTTTACTTGGAACGGAGCTTTTTAGAGGTTTCGATGTGTTCGTAAAACTTTCGTAATCCATCAAAACAAATAATGTAATAAATGCATCAAAAGCAATGTAAAATAATGATGTAATAATAATTTAATTCACCACTTGCATAGCAGGTTCAGTTTAGCAGTAAAATTTCAGAATCATGTCGCAGCTGAAAAAAAAGGAAACTAACCTTTTCCTGTCTTGAGCCTTACTTACAGTTCGAATGATCAGCAGGCAAGGGTAAGTTTCTGTGATGTAGAAACACGTGCATTTCTCCAGGCATCTGTCAGGGTCAACCCACTCTTCTTTCTGCAGATAATTTGGAAGGAATAATCAAATTACACGATTATTCGCCGCTCTCTCTACAAAACAGTGTCTTTCCCTCGATATAGGGTTGGTGAAAGGGGGGTGGGGTGTCACGCGTCTTTCTCCGCTTGTAGAAGTACATGTACATTTTATAGAAAGAGAAAGACACGGGGAGCAGGACAAACCCCCCCCCCCCCCCAGGCTTAAGTTTTGAAGAAATTCGTCAAAATACATTAAATCCAGGGAAGGTCCGTCATCATAAGACAGATTTTTCAACTTCAGGAAACTCTTGAGAACGACACCATAAGTTACTGTCCGAATCAAGAACAAGAAGTTCCTGTGAATGCAATTTTGTTTGTTTCTGCTGGCGCCTTTTTGGTTTCGTGCAAATGTCCTTGTTATCAGCATCAGAATTTTGTGATTGGAAATATGTACATGTACACTAGAAGCCAAAAGTATTGCAAGATTAGTAAAACGAGAACAATTTGAATACAATGGTTCACAATCATTTCTAGAGAATCGTGGGAATACAATCATTGGCACTCACATTTTGCAATGAAGATTTTGTTACGAGTTTATTACAAGTATTCTGTAAGTTTCGTATGATTTGGGTGAATACTCTGTATGCTATAAGCAAAAACACGAGGAAAAATTTTGGATTTTTTGAAGAAACTTTTATATCTTCCGGAATACACATGCTGTTTTTACAAAAATGCATGTAGGCAATATGCATAGGAAACAAAAACATTGATGAAAGTTTCAAATCATTATCAGCTTTCTATGAAGTGGCGTAAGACAAATTCTTTTTCGTCTTCATCAATTTCTAGAAGGTCCCTAAATGCCCTCGTGACAAAATCTTCACTGCAAAATGTGAGTGCCAATTATTGTATATCCCACGATTTCCCACAGCTGATTGTGAACCATTGTATTCAAATTAACTTCAAATGTTTCTCATTTTACCAATCTTGCAATACTTTTGGCCTGTAGTGTACGGACAGCTATCAGCACATGAGAAATCTCCAAATCATATGAGAGCTTACCAGCTTCGGATGGACTTTTGTAAAAGATTAAGATTACGAAGGACTATAGATTCTGAAAATTAGAGAATAATGAAGATAGAGACTGAACGTTGGAGAGAAGTGTTTAATCGTTTACTGTACGTGATTGAGTTTCTCGCTTCCCAAAATTTGGCATTGAAAGGAAAGAAAGATGTACTGATCGTTTGAATATCTGGCGACTAGCACTTTTGGACGATTTTACTCAGAAAAGGGGTGACAGGCAATGAGTAAGAGGAGCGCATTTCCGGAGTTATTTGTTAGGTCACGCTAAGTAAAATGTAAACACCTTCCCCTCCATTTTTCACTTTTCCCCTATTTTGGTGAAAATAACTCCGCATGCGCACAAGCGCTGAGGGTTTCGGAATCCGAGAACATACAATACTGGTGACCATTTGAGAAGAGCAACGTCTAATGAATCGCATTCTCATTACCTAGGAAAAACTATCGAAAATGAAATCATAAGCTTGCATCAAAAAAGCAAGGAACAAATTTTCAAGGAAGTTTCAAACTGAGAATATTACTCTATAATTTAAGATTGCACACCGGACGTGAGCTTCGTTGAGTCGAGACAATTGTTATAAGATTTGTACAGTGCATTAAAAGTGAAGAACTTTGCATAACGGAGAACTTCTTGGGATCCATTCAGCTGCTAGTGCTTATACAGAGACACTTTTAGTACAGCCGGAAAAGGTGAAAATTCCACTGAAAAATATGCTTGGCCAAAACTATGCTAATGGGGTCCAATATGAAATGAATATATTCGGGTGTTCAAAGCAGAATCTTGAACATCAACTCTCATGCATTTTATGTTGTATACAAACACATGTACTACTCATTCCCTAAACATAGTTCTTAGTGATGTTGCGTAATGCTTACTGGAAGCCATGGAATTCTTCGGTATTTTACAGCAAATATGCAACTTCTTTGCATCCTCAACTCATCGTTGGACAGTCTTGAAAAAAAACATTTGCCCAGTCTAATGGCCAAGCCCTTCATTTAAACTTGGTGGGAAAGCCGTATTGATGCTGTTATTCCAATTAGATAATAATTGGGGAAATATATGACGTTCTGCTGGAGTTATTACTAGATGAAAGAACTGATGCATTGACTAAGAACCTGGCAAGAAAACAAAAAGTTATTTGTTGCTAGGGTTGTTATTTGGTGCTCAGTTCTTTGTAACATAGAAGTTTTCCTGAAATGCTACTACTTTCTTTTTACTTTATCGATCAAAAAGATTGTACAAAATAATACATTATATAATTTTTTCAAATTATTATCTAGAATGTATAAAAGAACGGATTATATTCAAACAAGAAGCATATTTTAAATGATGTTTATCAAATTGGAGTATGGATGGAAACGCTTATAGCAGGGATGGGGAACAATTTTTACGTTGAAAGGCCTCATTAAAATTTCGGTAATTGGGCAAAAGGCCGCACGAGCAGAATTTTAAGGGTTATTGTTCTGTAATTATTATTATATTACAGACAATTATATATTTCAATGCAAATTTTTTTTGTAAATACCTAGCCGCATAAGAAACTCAAGAAGGCAACATGCGACCATAAGGCCGCAGGTGCCCCATTCCTGGCTTAGAACAAGGAACCATTTTGTGTTGTCAGACCTCCATAAACTGTTTTGCCTGAGTGTCATTGATAGTAACGTTATAAACAAGGTTATGGCTGCTCAGGATTTGCTATCTTATCTTATCATTCACTGTGATTTCCTTTTTCTTAAAATTCAGTCATATCATTCAGCTTGTAATCATAGTAAGAGGGGAGAGATCAGAAGTGTACCTACGGCCAATGGGCAAACATTATAATTGCACCCTGTCTCGTTTTATTTGAAATGTGCTATCTATATTTTAGGGAATATTACAGTTATTCACTGTATTTATTATAGTTAATTCATTCAGACTTATAGCCGTTTTTAAACATGAATATGACTTATTTAAAGTGCCGTGCTGATCGGACATATTGCACTAATATGCTTTTCTAATAAAAAATTATTTTGATTTTGAAATGTTTTTGTGAGAACTTAAATAAGAATTAATGTGAAAATAAATTGAGCTGAAGCATAATAAAGCTTTTTAAAATTAGATCTGCCAAAGTAATTCATACCTATTGCAACAATATAATCAGTCAAATTTGCTAACATATTACATATTTTATTTCTGAAATATTTAATAAAAGCGAAGGTGAAGACATTGTACCCATTATTTAATAATTCTGATTTGAGTCAGAGAATGTGAAATTCAATAAATAAATATATATGCATACATATGAAAGAAACGGTCATATCAAAAGTATGAACATCAAGATATAATACACAAAATAAACAATCGTCAAAAATATAATAGGCAAACGAAACAATCAGATCAAAAGTATCAACAACAAAATAAAACATACAAATCCTATCTTTACAAACATGACGATAGTCAATTTAAATAAAAGTGTTTAAAAGTATAAATTGAAAGCATGATTTAATGTATATAGAGTGCCTACTTAAATCCCTTACACCTCCCTTAACTTCAGAACGAAGGAAGCTATAGTCATGAAAGTGGTGTCTAGGTATAGTAAAACAACTAGGCGCTACTCGATGAGACCGCTTACAGCGCCACCCGGCGGAAAACTTTGGAGTTAACGTTCTTATCTCGAAAATAGTACAAAATGGGGGGGAAAATGTCAATTACAAAGTTGTAGAACACCATCGATTTAATACAGAAAGACACCTTATGAACACTAATACCAAGAAAAGAACATTTAAAACGCATATTTGTTTGTTCGCAATTTCCGAAAATGTGAAGTCAGAGATGTGAGAAAATGTTATCTTTCGGACAAAAATTACCTCATTATACTTTTTCCTGTGGGGATGATTCAAATAGCAGGTGACAAGACCTTTCCGCCAACATTGCAGGACGCTCGGTGACGTATTCTTGTGCGAGCGTGCCAACTGATATGCTAAAAAGTGTGCAACGCGAAATTCAAACAATGACCCAAATCTGTAATTCAGCTGACGGAAAACAGTTTGAACACCGAAAATAAAGGTATCTTTTGATCACGTTTCGTCACGCAACAGTAGCTGAAATCGCCAAGAAATAAATGTGCGTTTTAAACCTTCTGTTCTTAGCATTAATGTCCCGAAGGTGTCTTTTTGTACAAATTCAATGATGCTCTACAAGTTTATAATTGGCATTTTCCCTTTATCTTGTATAGTTTTCGAGATAGGAACGCTAACTCCAGAGTTTTCTACCAGGTTGCGTTGTAAGCGGTCTCATCGCATTGCGCATAGCCGTTTTACTATATATAAACACCATTTTCATAACTATAGCTGCTGTCGTCGTGACTACCCTGTATATTATATACAGGGTGCCCACTAAAGCTACTTACACCCCTTTAATTTCAGAACGACTTCAGTTATAGTCATATAAGTGGTGTCTATGTATAGTAAAATGGCTATGCTCTACTCCATGGGACCGCCTACAACGTCACCTGGCGGTAAACTGCGGAATTAGCGATCCTATCTCGAAAACGGAACGAGATAGGGAAAAAGCTTCAATTACAAAGTTGTAGAACATCATCGATTTAGTTCAAAAAGATACCATCTGGATATTAAAGCTGAGAACAGAACGCTTCATTTATTTGTTCGCGATTTCCAACACTGTTACATGACGAAACGTGTTAGGAGGAAGAAGAGGAGAAGAGTGAACCCCCCCCCCCCCAAGTTATCACAATGTATCTTTATTTTCGGTGTTCAAACTGCTCTCCGTCAGCTATAATACACTTTTGGATCCTTGTTTGAATTTCACGTTGCACGCCTTTTAGCATATTAGGTGTCACACTGGCACAAGCATTTTTAATACGTCGTCAAAGGTCCTGCAGTGTTGGCGGAGGGGTTATATAGACCTCCCGTGAGTTATTCCCCACAGGAAAAAGTCCATTGGGGTAATTTTTGTCCGAAAGACAATATTTTATCCTTTCGTCCACGTTTTGTGAAGGGCAAACAAGGTTTTTTAGTGCTCTATTCTTAGTATTAATGTCGATAAGGTATCTTTTTGTATTAAATAGATGATGTTCTACAATTTTGTAGCGGATTTTTTTTTCTATATCGCTCCGTTTTTAAGATAGAAACACTGTTTCCAGAGTTTACCACCAGGTGACGTTATAAGCTACTATAGCGTAGTGCATAACCGCTTTATACCTAGACACCACTTTTATTAATATAGCTGCAGTCGTTCTGAAATCGGAGTGAGGGTGTAAGTAACTTCAATGGGCGACCTGGTTAGTTTATACATAGCATATTTCATATTTTCTGCAGTTTATTTAAGAATCAATACATAATATGCAAACGTTAAAATCAAAGTATATTTTATCTGAAAACAAAATTGATGTAAAAAATGGTTGGCATCATGGTATTCTGTCTTTGAACTTCGTATTATTTAATAATATGTATTGCAATAAATATGAATATTAATAATATAAACATTAGCACCGAACTGTTATTCACTTTTCTACATTATCGAAAATTAGATTTTGGTGCGCTTCTGTCGATTTTTGCTATCAGCATGGTTTGCACGAAAAGAATTCTGTTAATCTTACTGATGCAACTGATTTGCTGGATTAAAGTCCCATCTTGACGCTAACACGAGAACTATTCTTGAACACATCTCGTAATTAAGAAATGTGGACACTTGAATCGGCACCCCACTCGCCAAATTTCCATGGCACACCAACATGAGGACATTAAATAACAAAAGCAGATATAGCTTGCACCAGGTCCACATACAAGGCGGATCATTGGTGGAATCGTGTTTCGAGTCCATGATCTACCGATCCAGAAAAAAATTCACTACCACCAAGCTATCACAGACCTCTGGTTGATAGACAATGAAACGTATTGGAAATGTACTACTTGAGAAAGGTTTGCCTCTTTACGTTATTTAATGCTTTTCTTTATAACTGATACTGTCTTGAGATTTATAAATTAATGTTTTTTTTTATTTTTAAGAATAAAAATAATAAAGTTTAAAAAAATACGCTTTTATTAATGTATTAAAAAGAAAAACTTTTTTAACGTAGGACTACGTGCCTCCCATTGGGGTACCAGGAAGGAAATTGATTCACACGCCAAAACACCACAAAATTTGGTATGGGAGATCCTCTATATCTCGGTAACTTCATATGTTAAAACATAACTAATGTCTTATTTTAGAGATAAAGGGTAACAACAGAAGTTACAAAAAAAAAAAAAACTTATTTAACTTTAACTCGAGTAAAGTAGCCCTACGCCTTTATCATCAGCGGCTGTTTGAAAAGACAGCCTCCCGTCATTTTTTTATTATATCAAACATATGAATGTCAAATAAAAATTGTAAAAACGTGAGGCAGTGACAAAAATACTTCAAGCGAATTGAAATTTTAATCACTTTCATAATATATTTTAATTTTTAATGAATGTTTAGGAATTTTCTTTCTTGTAATTTTCGTTGTGGTTTAATTTCTTTATAGTATTGTTTTCAGCGCCTCACGCTTTTACGGTTATGTTTTGACGTCCATATTTTTGATAAATATTTTTCTTCTTTTTACTATATTAATCAAAACATATTTTTAAAAACTTTTTAATTTTTATTATTTTCTACTTTTTAGTCTTTAATATATTTCACAATTTCTTATTATAAATATTATGGAATTTTTCTGAAATTTACAACAAGATGACTCATATGGAATCTAAATTCAATTAAAATCAATTGATTAACTTATGATTAAGTTCTGAAAATATTAAAATATATTGTCATCGGGAACAGAAAACTGTGTAAAATTTCAGAACTTAGCACATCCACAAATTAATATATCTCTGTAGGTTTTGCAGATAGATTCATGAAACTTAGTTTATACATAGATGAGTGTAAGAGGAAAACTTTGCTCACTGGCACTTTTACTCTATGGGGAACGTATAAAAATTTGATTTTCTTAAATTTTTATTTTCAACTTCCTTAGAAGCCAAAGTGTTTTCACACAAATTCCCACCTTATTTGATGAAAATATCTAATTGGAAGCATATGACTAGGTGTAATATTTAAGGAAATAAGGTGCTTACTCTACTGTTTTGGGACACCCTGTGTATTGCTTTCTTAAATTTTGTTTATGCATTTCCTGCTATCTGTAGAATATAGCTCATTTCCTTTTTTTTTGTCTCGTCTTTTTAAACATATTTTTGGGGGAATATTTCTTTTACTAGTGTAACTTTCACCTATGAAGTGAAACCTGATCGAGAAAATCCTGACATGTGTCTTTCTCTCATCAGAAATAAGATTAATTTATATTAGAATTCAGTTCAAGTATATTGTACTTTTTAAAAATGGTAAAAATGATAATTAAATGGTAAACGCAAAAAAAGTTTATTTCGGCTTATATGTTGCTTTCTTAAATGATGTTTACACATTTCCTGTTATCTATAGAATATAGTTGATTTCCTTCTTTTTTCGTCTCGTGTTTTTAAGCATTTTTTTTTAAATATTTCTTTTGCTAGTCTAACTTTCACCTGTAAAGTGAAACCTGATCGAGAAAATCCTGACATCTGTCTTTGTCTCATCAGAAAGAAGATTATAAAGGCTCTCGTATCTTGAGACTTTTCGAGAAATCGCAGCTGACTTAATGCAGAGATCCGTGCTTTAAATAGTTATTATTTCCTTTTGAAGTACCTGTCAAGTGATTTCTATTTTAAATTTGGTAAGCATATTTATTATTTATGTTTAATGATCCTGTTATATTTCGACTTGTTCTTGAAAAACATGAATTAGAAATTTAATTGTAATTCATTATTTTTTGGGGCGAGAGACTATGCTTTAGATAACATTGAATCTTATTTCTATCTCTGATAAGATACACTACAGATAATATAACTAATCAAAGTACAGTTTTTCTTTTAAATGTATATTTTCCTGTTGATGAAGCACATAACTATGTGAAATAATGCACTGCTCCTCAAAATTAAAGGATATTGAAATAAAACTTAACTGTTAATTTAAAAAAAAAACAATTAAAAATACTTTGCAAAAAAGCATTGTTTAACATACTAATTGTTGAATCTCGAAATGTCAGATTTAAAATCAAATTTATAAAAATTTTAAACCTGATTAAAGAAAATGTTCTCATGCATCAAAATGGTTTTGCATCAAATCCTTTTTGATATTATGGCTACCTCTGACAGAAATGTAAAGCTCACATTTTGATATTATAGAATTCACCAAACTTTTGATTCAGTGTTATTATCAATCACACTTTTGAAAGTGCACTTTTTAACTTCCGAAGCGTGCGTCAGCTCGGCGGCTTAAAGCATCCCACACATGTCCAGTCAGTTCTAGTCTGGCGAGTGAGCTGGCCATCTTGGAGTAATATCTTCTGTTTGCAAGTATTCTGACACCAGATATGCTCGACGCGGACGAGCATTACCTTCTATTAACAAAAAATCTGGGACAATAGCAATTCCAAAAATATTTACATGGGGTTCCAAAAACTAGTCCACATATCTCTGACCGGTACCAAAACCTGCATCAAAGTTATGCAGCTCTGTGCTACCATTTTTGATGATTCCACTACAAACCATGAAGCCACTTTCATGCAAGCTGGATCTTTCATGAATTAAGGAAGCAGACTATGTGTTCCTCGCTCCTTCCAGAACAAAATAAGTTTAGAATCATGGTTCAGGTTATATAGACTTGTCATTAAATGGTACATGGTCTCACTTCTCTTAGCTCCATTTAACATGACGAAGAAACCACCTGAAACGGGCTACTTTGAGATATAAAGTGAGTGGGACGCAAACAATTGATTTTCTCCTATTACCTGTTGAAGGCTTCAGGCAACAGTTAAATGATTATGATGAATTCTTATCGCAGTCTTAAGGCTTAAAACTAGGGTGCAAACTCGCAGTCCGTCTGCTGCATGCGGCCCTCAGTGAATATCTTTGCGGCCTAGCAAACATAACAGTAATGAAATTTTTAATAAAAATTTCTAGCTTAATTTTTAAAATTCCTAACTGTAGATAATTATTAATAACAATCGAAGTCCAGTGCTTTTCGTATTTGAAGTTGGGATGTCTATATTTCAGAAATATTTTCCCGTCAGGTTTGAAAACACTTTAAAATTGGCATATGAAATTATTTCTCTGTTTGGAAGTACTTACCGATACGAACAAATCTTTTCACTTATGAAAGTAAATAAGTCTCTTGTCAGATCCAGAATTACTGACATTCGCCTTGGATCAATTTTAAAATTAATCACTGTGGATAAGATTTTCCTCGAAGTAGGGTGGTAGCAGAGAAGAGTGCCAGGAAGAAAACATTATCTTCACAGATGTTCTTTTTTATAATGTGTTTTCGAAAAAAAAACCTGTGTTTCTATATAAATTAAAGTGTTTTTTTGCGGCCCGCATAAACCTAGACGTTGTTTGTTTGGCTCCTGTCAGCATTTGAGTTTGATACCGTTGGTAGTATTTGGGTTGTTGATTGACTTTCAGGAGAAACTCGTCTAGATTTATGTTTTGCTTGGAGGAAAGCCTCTCACAGTCTGCCCAACCGCAGTGAGCAATCCATTACTATTATGTACATCTGTCTACTAGTTTTTGAATAATGACAATGGACAGCACAGAACCCATAATCCCCTTCTTCCAGTTCCTCAGGAATGCCTTGTCTTAACCCTCTAAGCCATTAGTGGACTTAATATTTTTCGTATGTTTAAGCACATCAAGGTATATTAGAGAGAAAAAAATCCATTCTTTCTCTTGAATGGCTGTTCTTGTTATATCTGCTTCAGTACAGCTGAAAAGGATAATTGGTAAGTTTTTATTCAAAATTTTAAAAATATTTTTACTTGTTTCATAGTATAACATTCATATTTTGTAGTATTACAGAGAATCATTTATGAAATATTATTTTATATATAAAAGTGTTCTTAAAATTTCTTTATGTTTTCGTTTTTTATAGGTTTTTATTTTCCCCAGCATTATGGGCTTTTTGCAATTCGCTTTTTTCATTGGTTTGGTTGTGTTGGCCAGAACTTATGCAAATGGTAAGGGAATTCAGATAATAATAATAATATTTTTTTATATTGGTTCAAATGATAGGAAGCAGCCGTTTACTATGTATAATAATAAATTTTTCTGCTTCAGTAAGATCAATTTTGTTATTTAAAAAATGTTTGAAATAAAGAGATTAAAATTATGACGATGCTAATTTTATATTATCTTTGTATTTTCTTTAATAGAAATTAAATTGTTTTATATCTGTCTTGTGATTTCTTCTCGTGTCTTTTGGGTTTCCTTTCATAAATTTGTGAAAGTAATGTGGGCTACAATTTAAAAAAAAATTAAGAATAATTATTAAAAAAAAGTCAATAGAGAAAGAAGGAAACTGAACCAATTGAGCAATAAATTCTCATAATTCATTTCTACTTTTTTTTTGTAAGTGTCTCTTTATGCTTTTATATTCACTTCTTTTTTGAGCAAAGTTGCAATGCCTAGAACGCGATATATCAATAGGCAGTAGATTGAAAGTAAACTGCGAGATATGTATACGCATGTCGGTCAAATAGTGAAAATGGATAAAAAGAAATTTGTAACTCGAGATAAAATAAATTCATTTCATATTTAAAATTTACTATTTTGTCAAAAATAATACAACGGCATAGTTAGAAATTTCACTGTTCAGCTTTAATTTGATATTGCGCTTGTTTCGTATGTATTAATTAAAATTAGTTAAATTGATAGTTTTGCTCTCTTTCGCATAGTGGCTACCTCCCACTGCTAAGTAACTTTATGACTGCTTTCTGTCTCACAAAAAGTTTGGGGCCAGAGGGTTCCAGGTTCCAAACCCGATTCCACTGACGATCCTCCGTGTATGTAGGCCTAGTGTACCTTAAATCTGATATCATGGGTCAAACGTTCTCCCGCTGCCGTGGTGACGAAGGGGTCTATTCTGGTACCCCGGTTGGGTTGGGAGTTGGGTCGGGTTCCGTTGTTAACGTGCGGAATCCAACCCAACTCCCAATCCAACCGGGGGTACCAGAATAGACCCCGAAGTTTGAAGAGGGGGGGGGGACAGCTGAGATGTTATTCCCGTCATCTGACCGAGGTTCAAAATTACGAGGTCCGAAAATAATCCTCATATTGCTTCAAAACGGGACGTTATTATAACTAAACTAAATTAAACTCTCTCCGAAAGGCCGTGGTGGTCTGATAGCAGAGTCTCAGTTTCGAGATGGGATGGTGTTGGGTTCCAAACTCCATTCAAGCGACGATCCGGCATATATGTGGACCTGGCGCATATTAATCTGGCGTGGTGAACCAAACGTCCTCGTAGTGGTGTGTGTGGGAGTGTGAATTGCCTGCTCAGTTTTTTCTAGTTCGACCAAAAGTGAAAAGGGCCAGGTCGTCAGCAAATGCCTGAAGATAATACAAGTCATTATTTAAATGTAAAATATGATCAAAATAAAAATTCCAAAGAAAGGGGGCCAAGACAGAACCTTGGGGACACCCTTTAAAAATCTTATTCTTAACATATAAATTACAATAATTGAAAACAACACTTCTATTAATCAAGTAATAAAAAATAAAATTTCTGTATGCAAAAGGAACATTAAATTTATCAAACAAGCCAAAGAGAATATTCCAATTCATATTATCAAAGGTGGCCTTGATATCAATTGACACCAATGCAGCATGTAAATTATTAGTAAGAGAACAAGGGGTCTATTCTGGTACCCCCGGTTGGGTTGGGAGTTGGGTTGGGTTCCGCACGTTAACAACGGAACCCAACGCAACTCCCAACCCAACCGGGGGTACCAGAATAGACCCCCAAATTTTAGACAAAATTCTTGTAACTGCAAGTTCACAGCATCTATTTTCCCGGAACCCATATTGATTAACATGAATTATGTTATTGGAGGAAAAACAACTCTGTAATTTAATTAGGAACAATCGTTCCAAAATTTTCCCGAAACATGGCAACAAACTAATGGGTCTATAAGACCCGACCAAGCTTGGATCTCTCCCTGCCTTTTGCAGGAAGAAGACCTTTGCATTTTTTAAGTTTACAGGAAAATAAGAATATCTAAAACAAGTATTACAAATATTTAACAATAAAGATTTATCCACATCATAAATAGCGTTCCACATTTTGTAATCCAGACGATCCAAACCAGGGGGCCTTTCCACTTTTTAAGCCATTAAATAAAATTGTTAAGTCTTCCTTTTTGGTCATCCTACCATACACCTGTACTTTCACCGTATGTTTGGCATAGCCAAATTTGACTATTGCGCCAATAAACCCCAAATCAATCAATTGAATTCGTGGTCGGCAGATCAAGTCGAAATCGATGCCTGTAGGTTTGGTGTACTTTAACACGCCGACTACCATGATACACGCCTGTGAGACTCATCCTTTCTAATTAGATGAGCCTTTCTCCACTATCTCTTAACTATAGTAGAGGAGGGTCTTCTAATTAAATAGAAAGGATGAGTCTCGCAAGCTTGAGTCATGGCAGTCAACGTATGCAAATGTCATGGTTCAAACATTTTTAGGATAGCGTGGTCACTTCTCATGTTTTGTCACCATCTTTTAACTGCGGTTGAGAACTAAAATATAGTTTTCAGTAATCCACTGTATAGCTTCGAAACCGGATGGTAACGCGTTTGGAAACCGTCCAATCAAGCCTCTAGTTTTCAAATATTTGTTAATTTTGCTTTCTTTTAGCAGATTAAAAACTTCTGATACTGAAGAGATAGAAAGAAATAAAACTTCCGTTGCTTATAAAAATATCAATAAGAGAGGTCTGCCTTTCTTTTATAATTGTATAACTATGATAAGGTTGTATGTCGGATAATATGCAACAGTGTAAGTGCCAAAAATTTCCCTGTTTTTTTTCTAAACATATTCTAGCATTATGCATGTTACTCTATAGTAAGATCCAGTTTATGTATGTTATATAAGTTGACTTCGCGCAACTGACGTAGCGCTAGTGTGCTTTGTTCAGTTCTGGTAATTGCGTTTGAACAATTTTTGTAGTAAAAGATACTACAATTCGATACTGAAGTATAGTATACTGTTTTAAATTGAGAGTTTTAATTAATTAATTAATTTTTTTGTGTGAATGAAGTTTTAAAAGTGCATGCATGCAATTTACATGCATCTTTCCAACAGATTTTTTCTACTTTCAGATTCATCCATTGAGAACGACCCAAATGAAAGAGGCAATTTATATATCGACAAACTTGTTGAAGATATAATTGAAGTAAGAGGAGATGAATTTGATCCATACAAACTAGGAGAAAGTGTTTTAGGATTCTACAAGAAAGTTCTGTTCGTTAACATCTCTGCTGAAGTTAGATTGCACAATGGTTATCTGAGAGGTCTGAAAACTCTTCATCGTACTGGGGATTCTTATTTAGTTGAACAAGGTGATAAACTTGTGATCAGAGCAGATCTTGGATTTGGTGCGTTAGATTTCAGCTATGAAGGCAGCCTCAAATTTCTTAAAATAGGGCCATCAATTACTGTATCGGGCAACGTGGCTTATATTGAAGTCATGATTGAATTTAGTGTAGATTCCAAAACAGGAAAGAATGGTAGTTTGCATGAATTCTTCATTAATGATATCCGAGGAATGGATGTTTGGGTTAGTGGCCTCGGACCTTTCAATTGGGCCCTGAATCCTATCATTAAAGGAGCCAAAAAGATTTTCAAAACTTATCTTAGAAATTTATTGGAAAGCAAAATCCGGTTTTATATTGAAGAGAGGTTACCTAATTTTCAGTTTCCTGTTGAAGGATTATATAGACGGTAAAAATGCTACGTAAAAAAGAAAGATAACCAGCAGTTGCCTGAATTTTTGATTGATAGTATTCTTTTCGCGCTAAAAGCTACTGCAAGTAAAGAAAGTTCAAATGTATCCGAATAAACTAACCACGGGAAAAAGTGTATCAACTAATCAAGCAACACTTAGTCTGAGACTAGGAATGCATAAAATAAATATATGATGTTGTTAAATATATTTTTAAATACGTTTCTGTGTGATATTTTCTTATTTAATATTTCTTCTATTCTTTTTCATTTTAAGATGACAGTATTGAAGAAACTTTACGATTATTAGTTGTTACGATTTATTTTGTTATTTAATTGATAATACTTATTCTTTACGTATTTGAGCTACTGATAATATTTTGTTTAATAAAATTTTTTAACAGATAAACGAGTCCTCTTGTTTTGTACAAGCCTAGATTCTTTTGAAGCAGTAACTTCAAGTGAAACGCAGAAAGCATTTAGGTTTCAATTCCAATTTCAGTACAGTAAAAGTTGAAACAGCAAGAAAAAAAGGTCTAAACGCATGTGAGGACGTAGGATAAATTTATTAAAAGTTGCTGCTATATTTGCAGCATTAATAGCTGTTGATATTGGATATATTTAATAAAAATAGAAAAATGACTTTCTGAAATTTCATTTAAAGAATTGAAACGCTGTTTGGAATTCCGACCTGTCACGAAAATATATGGTATAAACTGACTGACTGAACCGTCACGAATAGCAACATGAGTGCTGAGAATTCATGAACAATAGATCCCATTACGAGTGTCTCATGCGCAGAGCCCTCGCGAGGCATGTTTCCATTAATTTTTAACATGTAGCTAATTTAAATTCATGTAAAATTTTAAGAAATGTATATATTAATTATCCAATTAATAATATTTTGCTTTAAATGTAATATGCAATAAATAAAATGCCGATGGCACATTTGATAGTATACATTTGACTTTAAAATTATTTAATTAAAATAATAGAAACTGATGTTATTTTAGTTTTAACATTTTTTTACACTTTTCTTATAGTTCCTTCAAATATTATATCCATTTTGAACACTTTTTATTCGACATCTTTACATTTTAAGGGAAAAAAAATGAGATTTATTCTAAATTTCGAGAACCACTATATATATATAATATATATTCCTTTTTAATTTTAAACCATATCCGATTAATTTGTTTATTTTCCCTTTTCTTTTGTCTCACGCAAATGCTTTCTTTTAGCATCTTCGCGGATTTCGTTTCTTTACTATAATTACTTTGCCAGTAACGTAATTTATTAGTTTCATTTATAATAAGTGAAATGAGAATGAATTTTTAAATCCCTATGAGCTAAAGGGACAAAATTGATCAAATTCACTTTTTTTTATCCCAGTTTATAATAGAAGTTTAAAATTTTTTATCACTAATATTTTTAAAATTTAATGAAAGATCTTAATGCATTTTAAAACAGTATGTAAAATTGAATGTCATCAAAGAAACTTGACTGATTCTAAAAAGGTTTACAAGTCTGCATGAAAGTGCTTTTTAACAGCGAACTTAAAATGAACATCTTTTCTTATAAAAATGGCCAATAGTTATATTTAATGAAAAAATACAAAGGTGGAAACGTTCAAATGAAATGAATGACAGAGAGTTTTAATAAAAATGAGTCTACCACCTTTGCTTCATTATAATAAGACTTCCCTTTCTGTAAGCAGAGAAGAAAACAAAACAGGCAAATCCTATTGGGTTGATGAGCTACAAAATTACGAAAAAATACTTATGTGAATTTATACGCTTTCCCTTTAGCATTTTCTTCCCCTCCTTTTTTGACAGAAAAACTATAAAGGATTTTTGCATACAGTAAATATAATAAAGCAAAATTATTGTGTTGACATCAGAATACTTTGATGCTATTAACTTTCTTAAAATACTTTGTGGAGCATGTATGAAAATTAAAGAAAAATCTTAAATCATACATAAGAGAGTGATGATCGTGAAGACCGTTGTTATAAGATGACGGAAAGACATTCTAGATCCCACAAATCGTTGCTTAACCCCTTGCGGACAGGTAATATTTTAGAACACTCAGATCAGATTGGCGCACTTTATACGCCATCTCATTTTTTCCAACTCTATGCTTATTTAATTAATAAAACTTTATTTTTCACTAGCTGTTACCCGCGACTTCGTGAGCGAAGAATTTGAATTATTCTTTTTTTTAATTCACGAATGTAAATGTTTTGTTGCATTTTGAAAGGGGAAAGGAAAAAGTTCTGACGGTTGATAATACTTAATTGGACGGCTGACAGGAGTGTACTGTACATGTATGCTGATATAGTTATGTAAATTGTTTATCTATGATGATATACTTTTGTATACCACGTTATTTGCACGGATGTAGAGGTTGTGTGGGCTGTACACACGTGAACAGGCCACATATAGTTGCCCATGGGAAAAATATGGTTTTTTCGAAATGCACAACTGCCACTTTCAGTGTCCGGCCCTGAGCCTCGCAAATGATATTTTTACAGGGATTTGTTACCTTTTGAACTGAGATGATAAATCCTTCGGTGTTATCGGAAGGCGTGGAATTAAAACACTCTCTCTTCTCCCTATATCAGTCATAACAGTAGCTTTCACGACGTTTGTACCTAGGTGTGTAATTTTTAACCGTGTGCCATTACGCAGTCTCGGTATATCGAGGTTACGTATTAGTAGTACTGGCACACCGACTATCATTCTAGGCTTGTCGGAAGGTGCCCCTGAAAATTCTAAGATCTTGAAGAGCTCTACAGAATATGATGCTCCTTGTTAATGCCCATTACCGTATCTACAGATGGATGTTTTGTAATACCTCATTGTGAAATTTAAACAAAACATCAAGAGAATAATTCACTAACGTCATTGGATCACTGTGTAACCGCATTAAAAGCTGCAAATGCAGGGACAACAGGAAACCGGAAGTGTAAAGTCTCCTTTGTTGTTAATGGTCAAAGAAAGCAATATTTTCTTATATTAACTTTAACACTGGCAGAAGCCCGCGCGCGAAAGAGTAATTTCGTTTGAATTTATTTCTATAAGAATAAAAAGACTTGTTAGAAATTACGTTACAAAAATATTTTTAAACCTTACAAACAATCAGAGAAAACATTTCATCGCAATGTAATTAATAGCATTAAAAAGATCATTTTCTGGTCTTTAAAATGGCATAAAAATAATTGTTGTCTAATAAAGATTTCGGAAGTTATTGGCAAAAAACGTCTAAGCAATAGGCTTAAAAGCGGCTAATGTTCGTTATTTAATTAAATATCTTAAGAACTAATTAACTCTGAAAGTTGAAAATAGCACCTTGTGTGTAAATTTCATGTCGCTACCGATCACCGTTTAGGAGGAGTTCTTGTGAACGACCGATCGACCGGCAGACAGACAGATACATGTAATTTCTGCCTTGTTTTATAGATATTTATAAACATAAGCAAAACTTTCAGAAACAAAGATAAATTAGTTCAAAGTCTAACCGTTTCCTAGCAGCGAAGTAGGTATAAATTTGCGTTATTTCAAAATCGTCTGCACGTAAAATTTAAAAAATTAATAAAAATTGAATGAAAAATGTCACAGAAATAAAATTAATATCATTGCAAAGGTAAAATTTTTATCTTTAAGATGGTATAAAAATTATTTGTATCGGATAATTTGTTCCGAAGTTACAGCGGAAAAAAGGATTACGTGATAGTTGATTTTAAAAATAATTTATTTCACATGTTTTCGCATTCCTGAAGGATCACGTGACCATAGATTGAAAAATAAAAATCTTCATCGCGAATCGCGGAGTCAATGGGCTTTCTTTGTTAACTATTTTTAATCTGTAGTCAAAAATAATTAATTTAACGTGATTTCACCTAGCCTATGTCCGTTCTCGGGTTTCAAGCTACAACTCTGCCAATTTTCATCCAAATCGGTTTTGTGGTTTGGTCGTGAAAGCTTAACAAACAGACAGACAGACAGACAGACAGACACACTTTCGCATTTATTATATTATTAAGGATAGTGTAATAAGATTAGGAGTTTGAATGGATGGATAATATAGACATTTGTGCCCTAATTTTAGCCGCTATTTTCTTCATTAACTGGATTTCTTGCACTTCAATCTCGAAATTAACAAGCATTATCACCTATATCAAAATTTGAAATTCAAAGAGGAAGATTCAACTGATTTTTTCGCAACCAATAATCAATATTTTAAAAATTTTTTTCACGTCTGTTTGGAACATGCGGTCTCATGTTCATATATCAGATGTTGAAAAAATTCAGAGATATTTGGTATTGGTTGCGAAAAATTCAGTTGAATTTTCCTCTTTGAGATTTCAAAAAAAATGAGATAGGTGGTGTTGCTTATTAACATTCCAGCGGGCGCGCCTGCACAAATTTTACGACATATCGTGCATCTTATTACATATATATATCGTGTTGTTTTACAAAAATAAATACAACTTTTATTTATGTTATCTATATTTATTAGCTTAATAGTAAACAAAGATTTTATAAATAAAATTTGAACTTAAATTTATAAAAGAACGATATAAATATCTAATACGATGCACAATACAAGTATCTCTTGCATAAGCGCGCCCGCTGGAAGGTTAAGCGACGAAATACGAGCTTAGCAACTATTTCATAATTTGTCAGATTGGACAAGTTAGTGCAATAACGAATCAACGTTAAATCGAAACTTTGCAACAAAGAATTACGAACTGTTTTAGTTGCAAGTTCGGAACACTAATTGGTTACTAAATAAAAAAAGTATTCAATGGCTGCAACTGTAATGTCTTATGTAATGTCACTATTTACTTCCTTTACTTTTAGTTGCATCACGGGTTTATAGAAGCATGGTAATATTGCATGGTGCAACTCTTTTACTATAAAACCAAAGCAATATTTTTCTTTCAGCATTATTCGTGTCTAATCGAGGCCAAAATTCGCGACCGACACCAGACATCTTATCTAATGAATATTTGTGCATTTAGATGATGGTATTTTTATATGTTCTCGCCTTAGATACGTCACGGTTTATGTTTGTAATGAGATGCAAACTCATGATCTTTTCCAATCGCCTAATCTTAAAATAACAATGCGTGAACTTGAATCTTGAAGACAGCTGTTCAGTTGAACAGGGTTGTCAACAAGGGGGAAGCGGGTGTTGTGTTTTGTCTCATGTATTCTTTCAAATACAAAAAATGCTCAAGGCAAATCACAATAGTGTAATACAACGTATCAATAACATTTTTTATCACTCTTGCAGTTTCTTTGCACTTTGGATCTCTAAAAGTTTTATCGTTGCTTTTAGCTATTCTGTACGCTTATTAGGAGGATTAATTTAAAGAAATTGCAACAGATTAATGAGTATGCTATCTGTTAGCTCTTCTAATATCATTGGGGTTGATAAATTGATCTGTCGGTCTTCATTTAATTTTTCATGAAAGTATTGAATTTCACCCGGTAATGAAACATTTTTTTTTGTGAGCAATCAGTTACACTAGACATAGATGGAACAGCGTATTTTTCTGTTGGAAACAAGTGAATTCTACCCATTCTTTAATTTTATCATAGGACTTTACATATTCCATTAGGGCACTGCATTTTAAGTAATTAGCAATGTTTGTAAATTTTTACGAATTATCCATTTCAAGTTGTTGAAAGAAATAGCGAGAGGAAAGAGTTTGAGAATCTCTGAGAGTTGAGATTCTAGTACAAGGTTTCTTACACATATTCCTTTCGAGACCCTATTTTGGCGGCAAAGATATTCCACCACACCATCTATGAAAGAAATTTTTTTCGTGACCGCAAATATACATACAAGTAAGAAAACAAAATAGAAAAATGAAACATTTACTTAAGATCAGAGAAAAAATTTAGTTAGATATGTATTAAGTTAAATATGAAGTATTTATGAAACACTTCAAATCAAGAAGTTTTCTGCATTACTTCTACCTACTAATATTGAAGAATCTTTACAGAAGAACTCCTTGTCATTGCTTTTGCGACCCCGAAATATATGCACGTGACCCCATTGGGGGTCGGATCTATGGAGTTTTCTGATTTGTTTATTTTGATTTCACAGAATTTCCGTGGTGAGGGTTCACTTCCGTTTTCCAGTAACCCTCAAATTTAAGCAATCGCCAAATCCAATTGGATTCCGTATCAAGTGCCAAGTTCGAATCATTTCTTTCTTGAGTACACAAAGCGCCAAAAAGAGCGATAAAGAATAATTATGGCAATCTTTCCACAAAATTAAGCTCTTATTTTAAGTAAACATTGAGAGCTACAACAATCGGAGCATGAAATTTAATATTATCTAAGTATCTTTAAACCATGACATTAGAAAACTCCACTTTAAACATTAATCACTTAACTGAATAGTTTTCTTTGCTATCTAATAAGATGACCCCTCCTATTTTGGAAAGGGGCTGTCGTTTTCATTCATCTAAGAAGGCATAGGATACTTAAGATGTTTATGGATCCTACATATTTTTTGTGTCAAATTATAAAGCTAATTAATGATTTAATTTTAGTTTATAAGACTAAAATTTCGATAATTCGATGCACGAGTATTCTCGGGCTGTTAAGTTAAGCGGTTAATTAATATCTTTAAACAGAGTGTTGAAATTTTGAAGGTTCCCATTGACTTAACATTATCACCGGAAGTTGATGGGTAAGGCGGCAATCCTACTTTACCGCAAATAAACAAATCGGAAAAGTGGTCCATAGTTTATGGGGTCTATTCTGGTACCCCCGGTTGGGTTGGGTTCCGTTGTTAACGTGCGGAACCCAATCGGGGGTACCAGAATAGACCCCTAAGAAGCCCTGATCTAGAAACAGTGCAACATAGAAGATGCTAGGACTTTACAAAGCGTATTGATATCGTTAAGCATTGTAGATAATTACTGTCTACTTTATCAACCTTTGATGCAGATAAGATATTTGTACCATGGATTTACTTCTGGTGATTTTGAGCCGTCGTCAATTCCTTGTGTGCAGCTCCAGTGCGACATTAGCTCAATTTAGCATCTGCTTTTCTAGTTCAGTATACAGTTAACAAGAAATTTCAAAGCAAATATTTCCTCAGAGTGTTTCTGAAAGGACCATCAGGGAAGGAACTATTTCTCAAAAATCTAATCATATTTTCGGAACTCGCCATTTCCACACAGCAAACATATCTAAAGCTTCGATTTCTTTAGAAACTTCTAAACAAAATGGCTTTCGGAAGTAAGTATGTTATCAAACTTGGAATTGTTATTGATCGCGAGTTAAGGCAAGAATCTATCTAGGGACATATAACTAATTTCTTCACTTTTTCTATGATGGAAATGTATTCTATTTGTATCAGAGTAAAAATAGAATACTTCTAATACATAAAATGTGATTAATAAGAAATATTATTCATCTAGTGTGTTTATATATACTTATATAACGCGAAAAATGTAAGAATTTATTCAGTTATTTAGTATTAAAAGAAATTATATCAAATTTGTATCATTTTTATATTGGAGCATTCTTAATTTCCTTTTCGAACTTCCACAATATTTAAATTTTTTCATATGTTGGATTGTGTATTTGTGTTCAATAAATAAATCTAAATTTCTATATTCTAATTACGGTTACTTTAAATGCATACTTCATCTTATGAGAGAACTTCATGAAAATGTCATTAATATCGTCATGTCATGAATATTACCTACTATTTATTTATATGACACAATCGACTTTGGGAATGTTTCGTTATTTATATATTCAGATAAGATATCAAGTTAATATGGTGGGAAGTTCGGAGATTGGGGTACGCTTTCAAGTGTCTTCTGACATGGTTTAAAGTTGAGGTCCATCCTAATTAGATTTTGTTTTGTTTCAAAAATGGGATTTAAATGCAATTAAATTGAAAACAAATCGGATAAAGCACTTGTAATCGATTTTTCACTTATTTCTAGTACTAGGATTCGGAACTTTTGTACAATTGTGTGTTCCCGATGGCAATACGATATTTAATGTCTTCAGAACTTAATTATAAGTTATGATTAATTTTAATTGGATTTTGATTCCATATACGTAACGCCCTCTGGTAGTCAAATTGAAAATTCAAGATTCCATAATATTTATAACGGTGAATTATGATGCATATTAAAGGCTAAAGAGTAGAAAATAATAAAGGATTTAAAAACACTTGTTACTAGTGAACTAAAAGGAAGAAAATTATTTTTTTATCAAAAATGAGGCCTGCCGAGAGACGGAGCAAAATCCCCGGGGCCCGGTATAAGAAAAAAATGTTTTTATTTTCAAGAGTGTTTTATTTTTATCCACGATATATGCGGCCCTGTATAAGTTGAACTATAGTTTTACATTTATTGTGTCTGAATATAAAACTTGCACATTCTCATTATATTAATCGAAATTACGGAAGTTGGCTAGAAGTCAGATTTTCGCAACAATACTTAACGTGACCGGAACAGGGCCGTATTAAGCCCTGTAAGAGCCCTTAGGCAATGTAAGTTATGAGGTCCCTTTTCCCACAACTTTTGAAAACCAGATATTTTTTTATTGATTTTAATTTAATCTTTATATAAGGAGTTTTCAAGTAACAGAAATTATGACAATTTGAAATCATTTAATTTCGGGACACCTTCAAAGGAATTGGTTTCGGCATCTTGCGTTTTGAAAAAAATCAAAATATACATTTAAAAGTAATTTTAGGCAAAATAAAAAAATTGTAAAACTTTTTTAACACAGTCTAATTACTCTAATGCGAAGTTTAATAGAACTGGTGATTTGTGTAGTCAGTCAGCCAACTGCGAAAAAAAAAAAAAAAATGGGACCACACTAATTTGTTTGCGAATGAAATGTTAAATGAAAGCAGAAAATTAGAGAATTCTGAAAATGAAGTGAAAAATTTAGGGACCCTCCCGAAGATGTGGGGCCCATAGGCAGTTGTCTACTTTACCTATTTAATAATCCGGCCCTGTACCGGAAGAAAGAGTTCCATCCGCTTTTTAGTACCACCAGTCTAGATTGCAAGCCGCGACACACAGGAATGACACCCTACCTGTTAACCCTCCGACTGCTTATCCCGCGATTTCCGCGTGTTGGAAGTTCATCTTTCTGCTGCACCCTGCGATTTTCGCAACCTGATGGGTTTACTTGGTACTTTTAAAACGTTGAATCGTAAACTAATAAAGCCCTGCATGTAAAAAACAATTCGTTTGGTTCCAACAGTATTTGAACATGTTTTAAAACATTGCATTTAAATAGTAATTCAAAAAAATTTTGCAGTCTGAGGGTAAATTGCCGAGTTGAAAGTCACTACCACTGTCGTATGGCCGTTGCTCATTGAGTCTTGTTTATTTACCGTTAGTAGGTATTTGTATTTATGAGTAGGGACCCGCCTGGGTATGAGTGAGGTAGGTGGTCGTTATGGAAGTATTTTGCCCCAGGGAGCGTCTCGGTTCTCGGCGGTCCTGCCAAAAATATGGACGCCAAAACAAAATAGCAAAAGCGGAATGCGCTGAAAACAGTACTATAAAGAAGTTATATCACAATGGATATTATAAGAAGGAAAATCCCGTAACATTCACTAAAATTAAAATATATTATAAATGTGATAAAATTCCAGTTTGCTTGGAGTATTTCTATGAGGGACGTTCCGAAAGTAAGTTTCGTCATACTTTTTCACAAGGAAGCTTTATTACAATCCGAACCATACAATGGCATAACAAAATTAAAACTTTTGGCTATTTTTCCACACGTTAACCACCGACAGTGATACATTTGTTGTACCGTGAAATCAATTTCAAGTAACCATCCTGGTAAAAATCGGTGCCCAGCGAGCGAAGGAAGTTCTTCACAGCCCTCTGCACCTCTTTATTTCTTCGGAAGTAATGTTCCGATAGTGCTGACTTCAATGCAGGAAAAAGGTGAAGATTGGTGCCGAAGGACCTCACGCTGATCTCAAAACTGCAAAAATGACAATAAGCCTCAAGGGGTTTTGTTCTTGGATGATAATGCAAGACCCCATACAGCAAGGGACACAAAAGAACACATTTGTCGCCTGGGATGGGAGAGATTGGATCACTCGACCAACAGACCCGATATTGCCCCGTCAAACATTCACATTTTTCCTGCATTGAAGTCAGCACTATCGGGATATCACTGCCGAAGTAGTGAAGAAGTTGCAGAAGGCCGTGAAGGTCCTTCCCTCGCTGGACACCTATTTTTAAACCTATTTTTCTTGAAATTGATTTCACGGTACAACAAATGTATCAATGTCGGTGGCGAATATGTGGAAAAATAGCTAAAAGTTTGTATTTTGTTATGCCATTGAACGTTTCGGATTATAATAAAGCTTCCTGGTGAAAAAACCTGAGGAAACTTTCTTTCGGAAAGTCCCCTCGTACCAGCGCCTCATGCTTTTACGATTTTGTTGTGGCGTCCAAATTTTTAATAAAAAAAAAGTTCTACTTTTTAATACAGTTATAAATGCGCGTTTTTGAAAACTTTTTAAATTTTTTATTCACAATGTGTATGCATGCAGGAATGAGTGCATTACACTAATGTTATAAATTATCTGATGTTATGTCAAATTCTTACTCCATGGTAGTTTTTGGGATTTTTGAAATGGCGTCGAAATCACGCTTTCAAACAAGACAGGGTGATTTTTATATACACAGTGATTCAAAATATATAGGCCAAACTTGAAGAGTTGAAAGTACAGTCACCCAAAAAAGTATTCGGACACCAACATGAAAAACACTTTATTCATCAAATAAAAAAATATTAAAACAATATATTGCAAAACGAATCGTGTCTTCATATCCTACAAGGTGTGAAAATACATATGCTATTGAAATAGTTTTCTTAAACTTAAAAATTAAAGTATAATTAACGCTATAATACTTTTACAATAGATTTTCAGTCCAAAAAAGTATTCGGACACTTATAAATTAATTAACAAAAAATACTTTTACTACATGAAAGCACTATTTTAGTATTTTGTTGGCCGACCCCTGTTTCTTATTACTTCTTTCAATCTACTTGGCATTGAATTGATTAATTTCTTGCATGTATTGGGATCAATATTTCTCCATGCTTCAATTAGTTTTTCTTTCAGGATATTTTTGCTTGTGATATTACTTTCATGCAAACGTTGTTGTATATTATCCCATAAATGTTCTATAGAATTAAGGTCAGGACTTTGGGCCGGCGTTTTAATGACCATAGGACAATGATAGCGAGCCCATAGCCCACAAATATGGGACGTATGCTTCGGATAGTTGTCTTGGTAGAGTTTAAAATTGGCCAAAATTCCCATTTTTTGAGCACCTTGTCTTATATTTCTTTTAAGAATGTCTAAGTAACCATATTTATTGACTTTGCTGTCAATTAATTCTAGGTTTCCTGTTCCAAAACTACTCATGCAACCCCAGACAAAATGACTGCCGGCGCCATGTTTTACTGTAGCAGAAAGATTTCTTAGTTTAAGCTCAGTGTTAAGCCTTCTCCATACCTTTTGCTTTCCATTTGAACCAAAAACATTAAATTTTCTTTCGTCAACAAAAATTACAGACTCCCAAAACTCTTTAGGTTTTTTTTAAATAACATCTAGCAAATTTCAATCTCTCCTTCTGGTTCACTCTACTAATAAACGGTTTCCTTCTAGCAATTCGAGCATGAAAGTCATGATTCCTCAATATGTTTCTTACAGTTTCAGGATGAGATATTTTCCCGAAACGTTTTCTAGCTTCAATCGTTAATTTAACAGCACTTATCTTCGGATTGATAGTGATTTTTTTTAACAAACCACCTCTGCTCACGAGGTGTGAAAATTGCTGGTCGTCGTGTCCGTGCTTTATTTTCTACAGAACCAGTTTTCCTGTATTTAGAAATTATACTAAATACTATTGATTTACTTATTTTTAAAATATCACTTACTTTTCGAATAGATTTTCCACTTTTATAGTGATCTAAAATGAGTTTTTTCATTTCAATTCTAATTTCGGGTTTCTTTCGACCCATGTTTCACATTACAAATTACTTTCCGATTTTTATTGTTAGGACTGATTAATCAAAGGGTTGCCGTTTCTTAAAGCATGTAAGCATTTTATTTCTTTTGATTTATCGCCAAAAGACTTCAATTTCTCTTACTGTCCGAATACTTTTTTGACATTTTTTTTCACCTTATTGGTAATGAAAGTTGTAAAAGTCGTGTAATTATTTAATTTATTCATATACTTTTTTCTGCAATTATGTCTAGTAGTACGTTTCTTGAGATACTACAAAAAGTTATAGTTATTCCCAAAAATAACAGAAATAATCGACTTCAATTTTTTTTTCGTTCAAGTGTCCGAATACTTTTTTGGGTGACTGTGCATTCAAAACACAGCATTTTAGGTCATAGTTTGACGGGTTGAAAATTTAATATAAAGACACTATTAGGTACTTAATGGCTAAACTGATGATATGAGGCTAAAGCACAACAATGAGTTACAATATGAGATTTGATAAACAATGGCTCAAAAGAGTGACCACCAACCTGAATGCGTGTCTCACAGCGGCGACGGAGGGATTGGTGTGGTTTCTCGATCATGCCAGTGCATTTATGGAACAGGAGTCGAAATTCTGGCGACGATTTCTTTTTCAGATTGAAAGAGTACCATAGACAAGATTCTTAAGATATAGCGACAAAAAGAGGTCGGAACACGACAATTCAGGCAATCGTAAAGGCCATGCTACGAAACCTACTCTCCAAATCTATCGCTCAGATGACGTTCAAATACATATGGCGTTACGAAAATGTTAATTGATTCTTTTTTCTCAAACGATACTTGACTAGTTTACCTTTTCAACCGGCAATTAGTAATCAGAATGACGCTTTTAAGTCTTAGTTTCCAGCATAAGAAAATAATTTCTTTCAGGTTCTAACACATCCAGGTTTAAATCAATTTCTTAATCTGGACTAATCTAAATAAAAAGTCGTGTATGTGAGATTTTGCACCTTTGAGGTAGCGTTCTCTGTCCAACAAACCATCACTGATCCAAAGTCTACTTAGAAGCTATTCCCTAACGAGTGAGGGCCCTGTAGCGCCTTAACTTTTCGTATCCGACCCAGTAAGCTATAACAAAAATTGTTTGGTTTGGTACTGCCAATTGTAATTGTTTGGCTCATCTTTTATGAATCACTCTTGTGTAAATAAAAAACCTCAGTGTAGTGCAGTATCATTGTATTTATCTTAAAGATACGAAACTTTATCCAAAATTCTTTTTGAATTTACATAGTAAAATGCCGCTTATTAATAGAAGAAAAAAAATGTAAAGTGGGTTTAAAAATTTGCAACAACAGATAAATTTTAAGTTAGTTCATTAAATACTAATTTAGCTATAAAATTTTACTGAACTTTTGAATTTTTTCTTCCAGTTGACGAAATTGAGATGGGTAACACATACATCGATCAATTTCTTAGAGAATGGGCTGAGGATATGGATGGCAACGATACATGCGATTTATCGGATATGTTTTGTTTTCAAAGTAAAGGATCATTTAACGTGGACGTCCAAATGCAGAAAGCAAACATCACTGGTTTGGATACTCTTCATAGAACAGGCAATTGCTCTTTAATCGAGCAGAATGGAAGAATGAACGTCGTAGCTGATTTGGGGACAGGTTATGTATGTTTGAATTTTGATATCAATGTGCGTCTGACGCTTCTTAACTTTTCGATTCCATTTAGAATACACATGGATTACATTCAGATTTTGATGAAATTTAGCGTTGATTCCGAGACGGGCAAAGATGGCATCCTTCATGATTTGAAAATAATGGATGTCAGAGGTATGGATATAGAAGTTCGCAATCGTTGGATGGTAAACTGGGTGATCGGTCTTCTTAATAAAACCATGGCCTTTACTAAATATGCCACGAAATTATTGCAGCATGAAATTGGACAGTACATGAACGAAAGGATTCAATATTTTCGGTTTCGCAGCAAACGTAGTACCAGCGATCGTCGATCTAATGGGCTGTTTCATGCGTCATCTTCGCCAAAGATTGGTTGTACCAACTTAAAAACCTACGTTATGGCCCATAAGAAGATTGAATTGCGCAAGACCGATTTTCTTAACCAAATGTTTTATTTATATTAAGAAATTTTGGAAAGAAACTTTTTGATGTACAAGAAACTTCCTTCCAAGTTTCTTCGAAGTTGAGAAACATTGTTTTTCAGAAATTTTTCTCAACAATTAGTCTTTCCTTTTTGTAATTCTGACAACTGTGCTCACACGTCGAGGATTTTAAATTTTATTTTTAATTGTAATGGTTTTAATGTATTTATTCTTTAAATAAAGTTTTGCTTAAACGATTTCTAATTTTTAGTTATTGTACAATCACAAAATGAGTGACACTATTTTTCTTGTGTCAGAGTTGAAGCTTAGTTTCCGATACTAAATGTGGTTGTTAATATCCAAGTCGTCACTTGCAGAGATAATCTTTTTTGTTTGAGATGGGTATCACACCTGTTTTTGAAGCTGATTGATTTTGTCAAGAGACTTAAATCCTGGAAAAAAAACATAAAGGGGCAATTCGGGTTCGCGCCTTAGATTTTTCGTGAAAACCTCGGGATGAAATCATAAAACAAGTGTTTCGTATTAAAATGTTATTTAATTATCAATCTCTTTAATACAATATTTACACAGTAGTATAATGGTTACAGAGTGGATAAATCGCAAGTTTGTCGCATCTAGTACTATAAATTAAAATTGTATATTTTTGTATCAATTAAATGAAGAATTTAAAAAAATGTTAAATAAAATACCAATAAGATGTTTGAATATGTTTTATTAATTAAAATATTAAGTATATTATTGTATTTTGTGTTAAATAAATATACGGAATATAATAGAAAAAAACTTTTATTATAACGTAAATATTAAAGTTAACATGATAGCCGCCACGACTCGCGTCTGAGATTCGAACCATCTAATTAGATGACTCCTTCTGTGCTATCTTTTAACCTCTTGCGCTACGTTTCTATTTAACCTCCTAATAAGATGCCACCCCCCATTTGTTGTATTTTTCATTATTTCAATCTATTTAAGATGATAAAGGATAATTGAGACATTTAAGCGTGTCCATGTGATTTTTGTATTTAAAATTAATTGCTACAATGATTTAATTACGTTGACTCAAATAGCAAAAAATTCTGTTATTCGATGCACGGGCTAAACACGTTGTTGTAGGTGAAGAGGTTATCTACAATAGAGGAGGGGTCATCTGAGTAGGTTTGAAACATATTTTATCGCCGTATGAATCGTATTTGATACATATGGCCAATTTTCGGGATAGGTTCAGGTCACAGAGGAAAATTTTAATTTTGACCTTAAAGTCATTTTCCTCGACAGAAAACCTATTCCAATTAGAATCCAAAATGGAGAGCGTCCTCCGATGACGTTTCTCCAGATGGATTCTTTTTTTTCTTGGCTTATTTCAATCATATGTCGTTAATTTTGTTACATTTTTGTCTTTTACATTTTTGTTTTTCTTTCAATTATTTTAAATCTTGGATGCATATGGTGATCAACGTGTTGATCATGTATAGGATCAGGGGTGGCGGAAGTTGACTTTCAAACGATGCCGATTTACAAAATTGTTATCTGATCAACATCTGATTCCTTTTTTCGTTCCTCAATTATTTTATTAAGTAGGTATTTCTTTGGGCCATAAGCGCCAAAATTCTTAGTTAAGTTCTGACGGGGCGCCAAATTACTCTCCCAGTGTGTTCAAATTTTTAAAGACTGTCCTGACAACAATCCCAATCACATGAATAACAACATGTGAAGTGTGTATAGTTTCAGGTGCCAAGCTCTTTGAGCACTTTTAAGTATTCCAAAAGTTTGATTCTAATACTCCGTCCTACTTACCATTGTCTCAGTAACGCCGCATAAGATTTGTAGTGTTGTTTTTCATGCAACAGTCCAGTTGTTCCTTTCTATTTAATTAAATCTGTGTTGAACACTTTATCTGGTTTCAGTGGCAGCTCGTGCTACGTAATCTTGGGGTTGCTTTAACTTTTAATCCTTCACTGCTCATGATGCATAATTGTACCACTTACAAATTTTGTGCCTTTTTTTATTAACTTTGAGTAGTTTTATATTTAAAAAATAAACTTATAACATTTTTTCTCTCCTAACAGATAAGTATTTTAGCAAATTAATTTTAATACAAAAATTTAAACTCGAAATTTGTTAAACTGAAATTTTGAACACTTGTATCACGGAAACTTTCTCATATGTATTTCATCACCATTTGCAGTGGCGAATCCAGGGGAGGGGCTATCGGGCTGCAGCCCCCCTCCCAGAGCTGAACCAAAATTCTTGATTTAATTTAAAATCACTACAACTGTTTGATCTTAATTTTCATTTAAAAAGAATAGTAATAAAATCGTGACAACATTGCTTTCTGACTTGACAGACTCGAAAATTTTCCTACTTTTCTAGTCATTCCACTTGCACTTGTAGTGTTGGCGCGGTCGAAAACATTTTTTGGCCAGCTATTTCATTGTATTTTTTATTAAATTATCGAAAGTATTGTAGTGTTCTTTATTATTCTTATTGTCAGGAGAGGAAAGACTGTAAAGTTAAAGTGTTTTGGTTTACATAAGCCATGAGGTTTGACATTCGTCACTGCGATACAAAATTTTTACGACCTCCCCCCCCCCCCCCCCAGAACCGAATCCTGGATTCGCCACTGACCATTTATAACTAAAAATTATCGAAAAAATCCTTTGGATTGCAAGAAGTTTCATGCAGATTTAATTGCTACAAAAACTTTTTGAATTAAATTTTTGTTTATCAATAATTTTCCTTCATTTTCTTACTTATTTTCAAAGTTTTAGCTCGCGAAAAAATTTTCCGCTGTGGTAAAATATTTGAAACTCTGCTTCTATCTCAACTGTGGTGCTGCCAAACTCGACAGTTCCTCTTCAGCTTAAAAACAATTAGACAATTATATTATTTCAATGCGAATTGTAAATAACTGACAAGGCCGCACAAAGAACTCAAAAAGGTCTCAAGGCCGCAGGTTCCCCATCCATGGGATACGAGATGCTCCGGCTAAAATTGCTCCGAACTTCCAAGTCACCCTGAACATAATTTTTGCATTCTGTTGCTGCTTGTATGTGCTTTTTTCTGTAAAGATACTGATTTATAAACTGTGAGTTTAATGAGGAAATTTCTAATTTTTTGACTGAAATAGAAAATATTAGCTTACAACCAGAACTCAGACTACAATCTGTTTTAAATTTTTCTCGTGTTTTTACTCTTTTCTTCGATCAAACTCTATAGTTTCTGGATTGCTGGTGATTGTAACACTGGTGAGGATAAGAACAAATGTCTCGTGCTAGCTGAAATGGTATAAAAGCTAAATTTCTCAGTAAATCGCGTTTTCGAAAGTTTCCGGTATTTTGTTATTGCGTTCGAGTACGCAATGATACGACAATGATATTGGCGATTCCTGTTAATGTTAACATACGAGTATCGTATCGCGAAGTTTATTTACTTTTACGAATTCGACTTAGATTATCACGTGATCGGTGTGATAATGTGGTAAGAAACAACAGAACATGGACGATAAATTATCTTTTCACATTAAGATAATGAAATAGGCTAAAAAAAGAATCTTTTGTTAAAATAGAATGTTCCGTTATTTGAACTCTACTTCCAAATTGCAAAATATACATTTTCAGTTTTATGGTATATCGACGAAAACTTTTTATTTTAATATTTAATCAAGTTATTTTCAGTGTACTTAAGTTTGGTTATTTTAAATTTGTTCAATATTATGTTTAGTACAATATGTACCAATAGAATTCAGTGTCATAAAATACAGAGCAGTTTAGTCAAGTCGTTCTGAGAAGACATTTATATAGAGTTCAATTGATGAAAGTGTTTTCGAGTGCCTGTTAATTTAGATCTATATATTATCTTAATCCGAAATTACACAAGATAAAACATTAATGGTAATTTAGGTCATATCAATAAAAGCAAGTGAAAGTCTTGGCGTTTTCTAAACACTGCTATGATAAATATGAAAGACCTGCCTAAGTGTGTTGACTTAGGACTAACATGACAATCTATCTCTGCTACAAGACTATCTCTGCCGATGGTGTGTTATGTGGTGCGATCAGCTCATAGGCAATCACGCGCTAGCCTGTGGTACTTTTAAATGATCTCTTAACAAGAATTTAAGGCGTCTAGTCAAAGAATTGCAAACTTACTACGGAACCGAGAATACTAAACTGTGGTTCGTGGCCACAAATAGGATCGGGGAAATTTAGACATGTTTCTGTCACATTCTGCAGCACTGGTAAGTAAAAATAATTGATAAAGATATCTTGATTAAAGCATTTCAACAAAATTTATAAATTAATTGTATTTAATTAAACTTCTTTTTAATGCTCCACTTGCTTATATCGTGGTACATTCCCGGGGAGGCACCTCGAGTACGGGGATTATATGCCGCTCGAGTCAGTATGCAGATTCGTGTCTGCCCTGGGGGTACAATAATGATTGTGAAGTTGGTTAACTATCCCATCGTCAATGACAGGACGTATCTGCTTAGAGAGGGCTCTGTGCATGGACAGCTTGCAATGGTATTTTGTTCAGGTCACGGTACCCTTTATTATTTTCTGCAACTGTCTGGTCATTCATAGTACCCAGGTGCTTAAACGCGACGATGGTTTTTTATTTATGGTTGTATCATGGCGCGAAACAAATTTTCGGGCAAAAATGAGACTGGGAAATTTTTTTTAGCTGAGAAGGGGACAATCATGGAAAAAGTTTAATAAACTGAATTCTAAAATATTGCTTTACTAGGCAATATTCTATTTTATTCAGCGTAGATTTGGATAACGTTAACCCTTAAACGCCCGATTTTTTAAAAAAATGATTTTAAAATGTTTTCTGACTTTCATTTCTTGAATAAAACATGGGAAAAATACTTTAAAAAATCCTATTTTGTTTTAAGTATGGTTTATGGCTAAAAAATTGTTTGAACCCATCGACAAAACTGGGCTTTAATTGAAAAAATATCTCCTTGATAAAATTCTATAATATCAGACAAGATGATTTTTAAGAACTAATAATATGGAAAGGAATTTTCTTCAGAATTATAGAATAAAATATGGTATTCTCAAGCTTACTAACAAAGCTAAAAAAGATGCAGCCTCAAATGAAAATCATCAATTTATTTATATTTTTATCATCAGCACTCAGGTTGCCATATGTTGTAAATTGGTTTAATAACATTTTCAGCATGTATTCTATTGGCATCAACAGGCATTAGAGCTTCGGTCTTATTCTCAAGAATTTTAGAGGCCAAAATTGGATATGTTGCTTAAAGGCAACACTGGGCCCTTAAGAGTTACATTAGATCTGTCCATAAAACTCATCTTCTTGTTTTCATCATCCGACAATAGTGCAAATAACGAGATCTGTCGCCAGTAGCCTATTGTGTAACGTCAAAACAGGTCGTTTATCCAACAATGTAATCATAGTCTTAACGAACATCACTGATAAAGCAATAGGTCAAATTTCGTGAGAGATAAGGTCATATTAGTTGCCTGAATCCTCTGTCTTGCGTGATTGTTAATGTGGCTGCTCTTTTGAGTTTGAATGTAGAAAAATATATCAATAGCTTATATCAAAAACTTCTATCTGTGGTAAAACATATGTCTTTGGAAGCGAGGAGTTCATTAATTCATGAAACCTCTGCCACGTTAGCATGCATTTAGCTCGTTAAGATTCCTACTGGCCATAGAATGTTCGACAAATTTAAGTTTTCGTAGCCTTCAAAAGTTTACCGGCATCGATTCTTTTAAATACAACTTCCTGTCTATACAACCGGAAGCAATGTTTAAGAATCCCCAGCGAAATGGTTTAATAACGGGATATCATTACCAAATTTCTTGTTAAGAGATTTTATATCTCCTAAAATGGTTAATTTCTTTGGAAAATAAGAAAAATTGAATCATGTGAGTGAATATCAAATTGCATTGTATAAGTTGCCCAGCTGGAAATAAAACGATAGAGTGGAGCTTCATCATGCACTAATGCCCTAAGCTGGATTTATTTTGACCATTATTTCTTACTTTTTACCAACGTGGCATTGAGACAATTCTGTTAGAAATGGAATAAAATAAACTTTAAAGAAGCGAGTATATAAACAATTAACGTCCTTGTTAACTCGTTATCAAACAAACACAAAACTTCCAAGCTAAACTAGTGCAACTGTAATCACTTTTCTTGCCTGGCAACCTAAAGAAATATTTGCTTAATGCTGCTGTTCAGTAAATGTTTTGCCAGCACTACAAAACATGTTATCAGGTTCACATTAAAGTTAGTTTGATTTTTCAGTATAAACATCCATTTCTTTTATTGTAAAACGAAGCAAATCTTAAAGTTTGCAGTGTGTTCTCCAATGATTGTACTTCTCTGAGTAATATCAACAGACGCCAATGAAAAGATATGATATCTATTGAGAATGCTGCAGGATACGAGTAAAAATTTATGAGATTTGTTTAGTAGATTTCAGATTGTTAAGAAACAAAAGAGCTACTTTTGTTGAACAACATTTTCTTTGCATATTTATTCTTGTTTTTCTGACTAGAAAATTACGTTTTATCATGGATAAGGTATTTATTGAGCCCACGACATCACGAGGACTTCCGATACGGTATAACTATAAGAAATTTCATTTACTGACAGGTAAGTTTTTCTAAGCGAATCGTGATTTTTCTTTATTTATATTTACATTTAAAATGTTAAATGAACATTTTTAATGCTTTATTATGAATCTGATAACTAATTTTTAGCTAAAAGTTTCCCTATATTTATGCTTACAATACCATACAATATCTATTTATGTTTTGATACATGAAAAATTTAATTAGAGATTTGATGCTCTTTTTTGAATTATGTATTACTTAAAGATGCAACTAAAATAAATAGCCTAAATCTAGCTTTATTTGCACTTTATGAATTTAGAACTCTTAATGATCGTAAATGAGCTTCTGCAATTAGCAAATTTTCCTTACGATCGTTTCATATCGATGGCATAAAAGAAAGAGCTTTCTGTATTTCCAATTAGTTATAAAATGTATATTTACATATTCAGCGTTAAAATGATATGTTTGTAAAAAACTTAATAACTGTGCACCGAGTAGATTATGACCAAATTATTCACCGATTATTTGAGTCAGGGCAAATATTCCCCTATATGGAGATTTCATTATAGAATGAGGGAACTGAGCATTAATTTGGATCATACATTTTCTCATTCACTTTTACTGTTTGAAGATAGAATTTCTCTTTAAATCAAAGCATTAATAATTGCTTATGAGATGGTTTTAGAAAATTGCCTTATTTGAGCTTCTTGTTACAGCAATATCTCTATTTTTTATTCTCGTGAGAACAAAGCAGTTACGCCACGTCTTTGTCAAAAAGTAAAAACATTTTATACTTATGTCGATATATAGAAATATAGCCAGTGACAACTACTCAAATTTACCATATGGCGAAGACTTTGTGATGTGTCATTAAACCCTATTAAATATTCCCGAATATGATCCTAATGTATTTAAATGAATGTAATATATTTCAGCGGAATTTAGTTTTGACCTTCAATAAATAATTTCCTGTGTATTTAAACCCTTAAGTTAAAACGAAAATTTAATTTCGTGGAGCTCTTTAAATAGTTCTAATAAGCTTAGAAACACATACACTCTGTCCCAAAAGTTTATAGACTCTAGTAAAATATATGTTTTAGCAAAACGGAAAGGCATACAAACACCAATTACAAATGTGTTTATTCAAACCATATGCGACTTGCATTCAACGAAATATTTAGAAAAAATAACAATTTGTATTTCAATTATATAACAAAATGGAAACATTAGGTGTCCCAAAAGTTTATAGAATATATGACATTTCAACAAAAGGTGCTCAATACAATGTTCTTAATAGTTTCAAGTCTTTCCATTTTTCAGTATGACATTGTATACACGTTTTTCCATCGACATAATTAAGGTTTGTAATATCTCTGGTTCCAGGTTGTACCATACACTTTCAATGGCTGTCTTCAAGGTATTCACTGAATAAAATTGCCCTCCATTCTTATATAACTTCCGAGACGTAATTCCCTACACAATTTCAATTGGGTTTAGATCAGGGCTCATCGGTGGCCACTCAAGATCAGTAACATTTTTCGAGTTTAAATAATTTTTCGTAGCATTGGAGGTATGGATGGGAGCATTATCATGCTGATATTACCAATTTCGTCCCCCTATGTTTTCTGCAAATGGCATAAGATGATTTTCTAGTGTTTCTATCTATTTAGGAGAATTCTGTCGGCCATCTAAAACGGCCAAACCCTCCTGATCGTTGAAACTGAAAGCCGCCCACACCATCACAGATCCACCACCACTTTGCCTACTGAAAAAGCTCCTGGGCTCTTTTCGTTAATCATGCCAATATTTTATATTCCCGTCAGGTCCATCGAGGTTCCATTTTTTTCATCACTGAAAAGGACAGCCATCCATTTATCACCATATGACATATGAGTACGAGCTCATTGTAATCTCTTACTAATGTGAAGCTTTGAGAGTGTTAATCGGCGAGCCATTTTTGCGTGGATCATATAACTAGATTCTATAATTCGTCTATGAACAGTGTTCTTGGAGATTTGCAAATGGGAAGCCCCAGTAATTTCGCGAATCGACATTTTCTGATTTGAAGCCAGTCTTTGTATCCATCTATTGCTGCGAATATCCGTCACACGTGGTCTTCCCGAACGAGGTTTTGGCTCATATGGCGTCTTACGAGTTAATACACGATAAATCATGCTTTTAGAACGATTTAAAAGTTTCATTATTTCCTTAACAGTCTTACAGAGCAATTTCAAATGCAGAATTTTACTCACTTCTTCATTAGAGGACTGCTATGCTTTAGGCATCTTGAAACGCAGAACAAACGAACGCTTTCCTTTTCTTACAACGTATTTATTAGGCTCAAGATCAACGTCATGATTACCAATACCATATTTGCATAAAATTATATTTGTCTATAAACTTTTGGGACAGGTTATTTCAGTTTATTCTGCGATTTAAAAATTGGCATTAAATATGCGGTGTATAAGTGCTCTATAACTTTCTAATAGACTTTTTTCTCGTATATTTCACCGTTTACGAGATAGGACCGGTAATTCCAAAATTTGCCGATTGATGGCGTTGTAAGTTGTCTCATCGAGTAGCGCATAGCCTTTTTACTATACCTAGACACCAACTTTATGGCTTAAGCTGTCACCGTTTAGAAGTTAAGGGGGTGTAACTGATATAAGTGGGAACTCTGTATTAAGAAAAGACTAATAGCCTTTGCATTGTTTTAAGCAGCAAAATATGTTATTATATCCTCAGCGAGGAAACGTGTTTGGCTACAACTTACCATAATAATTTTATTAAAATAAAGATAAGGTTAGGTGAATTCTTTTTGTTTTTGTCTATAAGTTGCTGGACCACAAACAGTTGCCTGAATTGGACGCCCAATCAAGGGGGACTATTTCCTTTTAGACAATATTTGGAAAAGCTTACGAAACTTTTCTTATGTAAAGATCAGGTTTATTATAAAGATAATCTTGGTTTAGAAAAAAAGATTCAGGGATCTGTCTTTAGGCTCTCATTTTGCAATTAATGCTCAGAGCAGATAACTTTCTGGAAAACCTGTTGTAATTTGAAGACAAACGTAAAATGTTAACTATTGGAACTCCATAGATTTTGGTGTTGGGACATAGAATTGCATGCAGCCCTGAGATTTATGGAGATGAAACAAACAAAGCAGATTTATACATATAACTCAAACAGAAAAAACTTGTCAGTCATTTCATTGAGATCATAATTACTTGTTTTGTCTTCCAAGTTTTTCTGTTTACACTCCTCGACCATTCAAATGGTTGCATCGTATGAATAAATTACTGATATACGCATCCAAAAGTGACAAGTGGATTGTAAAGAATTAATTGTTGCAGTATGCCAGGACCAAAAATTACTTTTATTGTGCTTAAGGGAATTAATTGTTGGTCCAGTTTAGAAATTCTTTACTTCTTTAATTGGATAGATGATCTTTAATGGATAGATGACACAATTTTAATATGCCATGTTTAACAGCTTTAAAGTGCATTTATCAAAAAGTTAATTAAATTACTTTAAAAATAAATAAACAACAAAAAATTCTTATATTTTTGTTAAAATTGATTCTTTAGCACTGTACATTGTACTATAGTAAAATCCTGCAAACTGTAGTGAACCCCTGCATTACAAAGAACACGTCTAAATTAACTTTGGATTTTTCTGTACAGAACGTATCATTTTCCTTTTTGAAATAAAATTCAAAATTTCTTTACAACCTCTTCCTGGAAACTGTCCCCAGATCCAGTTTTCTGATAATTGTTTTCTCTCCCCGAGCTCATTTCAATAGTTTTTAAGGGTGAAAGAAATAATTGTTGTAGTTAAAGACTGTTATTACGTTTGTATGATTCGAGTACAACTGTAGAATGTTTTGAAGAAAATCTCCAATAAAGAGGTAATAAACTGGCAAATTTTTAGAAGGTTTTGAAGAAAATTTTCAACAAAAAAAAAATTGGTGATAAAGTGGCAGATTTGTTAAGTGTGTACTCAAATTTGTGGTATCAGTTTTTGACAAAGTGTCATATCCATTTATTTTTTGAAATAAACAAACCAATAAAACCGATTTTTTTTTCACATAACGTGAGGGGGATGCGCAAGAGTATCGACAGCGGAAAATTCAATCATTTTAAAGTAAAACCTAGCATGTTATTCATGAAATACTTTAAACTTTTAAAGAGTATACTCAATTTCGGGACCCACTGTATTGCGTTTGAGTATAACTTTTGAAGTCGAAGCACAATTTTTTTTTAATTATTTGTTACACTTAAAGTTTTTTGGTTAATAATTGTATTATCTCTTCGTTTACCAATTAAAGTTCGATAATTTATGAAAACAGAATTTATTCTGTCAACTGTTCCCAAGCTATGATTTGAAAAACCTACTCATTCCATTCTGTTGGAACAAACATAACACTCAACGTTTGCATATATTTCGCACGAACACTTATTAAATTGCCGTTGACGAAATACACTATTCTTTTTCCGAAAATCATCTCTGAAACGCTCCGATTTTACCTTACGGACAGCATGCTCTGTTGCCACCAATGTAATCCTACTTTCCTAATCCTACAATTACCACCTAGCTTGTAGTTCTGATTTTTCATCTTTCTACCGGCCCCCACAAATTAATTTATAGCCTCTGGGTCTGGGCCAACCACCAAATTTTGTGTTTCGAGTTCTCCGAATTCAGCTTCCCCAATTGATTGCTGATTTGATTTAGATTTTCTCATTTTCTTAAGTAAAAAAATGTGTTCGACATTGGATAACATTGGTGAGCACTAGTGGAGCCGATGTTCAATGTAATAAAATATCTATAGTAATAAATATTAAAACACGTAAGGGCAAAGAAAATGTTAAAATATTTCGTATCGGCCTATTCGGGCTCCCACGTAAAAGATCATTTTTACCTTCATTTTGATCAATTTTAAAATGTGCAGTATAATAATAATAATAAAAGTTTTAAGAAAATTGAATTTGAGTCTAAAGATGAGAAGTTTATAATGCAAAATATTTCATTGTACTAATTTTCTGCAGCTATTCAACAGCGCTAAATGCTTAGAATATCTTGCTGAAAAGGTTTTTTTCTAGATTTTTTCGCGTATTATTTATAGATTTTAGAACAGTTAATATCACAGTTAACTTAAAAATGATTTATGTTAGTCCTCTGATCAACACTTTCTATTTTCAGATGAGGACAGAGAAAGAAAAACTATAGAAAGAGGAAACCTTTTTATGGATAAAGTCATCGAAACTATTGCAGATTATGAATTTTGTAATGGCCATTATCCATTAGAAGATATAGAATTTAATTTTGAGAAGAATACTCCATACGTAGATATAAATTTCGATACTATACTTTCTGATGGACATCTTAAGGGCTTACAAACACTGGATCGTCTTGGACCTTGTAGTTTCTTTGAAGAAGATGGAAGAATGCACATTAATGCGGCATTGACAGCTGATCTTCTGAATGTGAAATATCAAGGCTGTTTCCAATTCTTGTCTATACTTCGCCCACATTTCTCTTTGGATGTTAATATATCTAAGGTCACCGTTTGCTTGTACATTAGTGTAAACTCGTCAACTGGTCAGGATGGCATTCTCCATAAGTTTTTTATTGAAAACATAGAAGACATAAGTGTAAATTTCACTGGCCTCCGGCCTTTTACTAAACCAATTAATTTTCTCAATAGAGGACTAATAAAACTTTTCAGAAATCATATTGAAAAAAAGCTGGAAAACCTTCTTGAAGATCATATAAAGTCAAAAATTGTTAACTTTACCTTTCCTAATAAAAAAGTCGTTTATTATAAATATAAATTAAAAATCCCGCCACATTCGCGATCTCCTCATAAATTTAGTCCACTGCAAACTATTGAAGAAGTCGAATAATCTTCAGTATGCCATCTTTTAGACGGAAGACAACAAACTGAGATAATTTAAATTTTTTTTAATTTACCAGAATGTTGTGTCTGGATTGAGCTTTTATTGAAATTTTACTCTCTTGAATTAATTTATATTTAAACAGTGAAGAAAATAGATATTAGGTTTTTTTGTTTAATATCATATGCCTTTGTAAATAAAGTTTACATTATATTTCTATGTTTTTCTCCTTTTGAATATTACGGAAATTATAATTAAGAAAGTAAGTCACATAAGATGGTAGCCTTTTTCATCTCGCGTATTTTTTTTTTTTAAAAGGTATCTTGAGTTCCAACTGGATCCTTTCAAATCTGGCCGTGTAAGAACTGGAAATAAGAACTTGTCAACTCGGGTGTTTTGACATCTGCCCGTGGTTCAGATTCGTCTCCAGTAATTTGCTACTTATTTTAAAACGTGGAATGTTTAAATAAAATGACTTGACTAATCATCAAACCGTTGAATGCAATCAAAAAATGATCCGAGTTCGAAGCTATTTTCACTGGATGATACATAATACTTTATTAAACGAGCTAAAAAAGTTATTGCCGCTTCCTCTTAATGCCTTTCATTAAAAGTTATTGAAAGGAAGACGCATTATACAGTAAAGGACAGATTCCGAATTGTAGCTTTCGATATCATCATTTTGACAAGTCAAATGTTCTTCGAAGAACTTTTTGCTTCTTCATACGTACTATGCTGCCACATTGCACTTAACCTTATGCATAAATTGGATTTTATACATAATTTATCATTTATTTTAAGAGAAGCTATATATCCAGTCTTGCAAAGGGTTATTTTATAATTTCAGGAATTCATGTTATTTACTCTGAAAATTTTTCACAATATGCAATTTGCGTAATTAAAAGGTTACTTGTATATAACTTTCTCTAGTAAAAATGCAGTATGAGAGAGACTCATTGAAAAGAAATAACGCTAATTCGAATTCTGAACAATTATTTCCGTTCAAAGTCAGATTCATAGAATTAGATAGGTAAATCTAATAAGGAAGTACATTACAGCAAGTGAAGCAAGTGCAGTAAAACTTCGATTAACCGTCGACTGGGATAGATAACCGAATAGACAGAACAGAAATCTCTTATTAAATACTAATAGTACGCGCACGGCGTTGCCCGTGGAATCGGGATTTCAACAAAATGAGAGAAAAAAAAAAACGCCCACAATGACATGAAAAAGTTTTGAAAACAAAATCAAAACAGAAGATACACATTATTAATTTTCCCGCTTATTTTTTTTCACGATAAACAATATTAAAAAATTGCAAAATGAAAATTATTATACTGCAAGCAAAGTATGCGAGATGAATAAATACGTTAAGATACTGCCGAAAATAATAATCAGTCACCCAATTCAAGGTTATGACAGCACCTCCCCTTCAACCAATCGCATAGCCAGCTGCGTTCCGGAAAAGTGTCGGGGGAGAAAATTAGCTCGAGAAAAATAACTTTCATCTGCCCAGGAAAAAATTAATTAAAAAAAACGGGAAAAGATATTTTAACCGTTCTTGTTTTAAATCCGACAAAACCGTTCTAGTTATAAGCTGAAAAAAATTAAAAATAATAGTGTTATTAGAAAGCTGGATGCAACAAATTTAAAAACAAAAATAACATCTCGATGGCAAAACTGGCTATTTTTTAAAAATTTCTCAAAATTCAGTAAATTACGTTAGAAATTCAAAACTGACTTTATTAGAACGGAAATCGTGTGCTCTTTCTGATGGTGTATCTATTTTTGTCGTACAATTATTCTAAACCATTCTATTGAGAAATTAGTGCGAAAAATCAACCCAAACAACACAAAACATTAAATAAAAAATTTTTTAGATTAAATTTTAAAATTCCGGCTTCGAGGTGCATTCAGTCACCATTACGACTACCTGTGTGCCAAATTTCATGGCTGTAAGTGCGATAGATTCGTCTGGACATCGCAGACAAACACACACGCACACAAACATTGCCTTTTACAAGTATAGATGTGCAAGTAACATATTTTCACTGCTGGCTTAGGACCAAAATGAAAATAAAATCCTTTAAAAGTGAATAATACATACCTGTGGTATTTAATTGTACAAAACGATCTATATAAATTCAATATTAGAGTAGTAATATACAGAAATGTATTGTAATACTATAAACCTACATTATTTTGACGTTGGCAGATAATAGAAAATGACGGTTAATCGAAGTTTTATTGTATGTTATAAACGACTTTCTATATTTGAAAGAGGATGACAAGATTTCTTTAACTCTTGAAACCACTGAGAGAATACGGAAGGAAAGTTAACAATAATAAATTTCATAAAAAGAACTTTCAAAAACACATTTATTAGTGTTCTAAAAAGTAGAAATTTTTATTTTTATTATTTTGTACTTTTTAGTCTAGTTTATAATTCATTACTATAAATGCTCTGGAATTTTGTAATCAATTTTTCTCAAATTTACTACAAGGTGGCGTCACTCGTATGGAATCAAAATTTAATTAAATTAATAGATTAACTGATAATTAAGTTCTCAAAATATTGATATAGTGTATTATTATCCAGAATATGTAAGTGTACAAAATTTGAAAACTCTAGCTCATTTGGAAGCTAGTGAAAAATCGATTACAGAATTCCATTGTAACAAACATGAGACAAATCAAGGTAAATAAAATTGTGCAAAAACAGTACCAAGCCATCTTTGAGTTTACATAGCAGGAAACGTCAAAACAGGACGTAAGCAACAACACTTGAATGCAACTACAGAGCTGAGCGGATCCTGTAACTGCGTGCTTCATTCAGCAACCATCCATCACAGGAGGCATGACTGTTTCTAGGATGGTTCGGTTTCCAGTGCTGCCAAAATTTTATTACTCAACGACAACGCCACTTTGGAACAATTGCTGTTAATGACATTTTAGAAGACAATATTTATGGAAATATTTTTACTTTTTAAAAAGATATTCAACTCTTTCATGAAATTTAATTTTTTCGATCTCTACAAAGTTTTTAAATTGATTTTTAAAGTGTGATTCGTATTCAAGTATTTGGCGCAATATGAGCTACACAACCCAATCCGAGTCAGCCTGCCAAATAGGCTTAAGGCATGTAAAGACTCGGAAAGAGGGAGAACCAACGGCACGACGAGGCCAAGGGTCGCAGGCGCAGTATGGCCAAGTCTGGCCCTTGTATCATTAAACAAAAACCAAATCCAGTGCTGTTGGTTGATAGGGAATTGGCACAGAACAATCTATCATCCCACCCTCATTTTTATGAAGTGCCAGCAGTAGGATAGCTATAGAGCTCTTGACTCGGATCACTCTCATATATCAAGAGAAGATCAACATTTTAGAATCGTATTAGTAAACGTTCTATATAGAATAAACACGAATTATTAGAGGTACCGGGAAACAATGCGGTAGTTATGCATATCAGCATTTGCTTAATTTTTATCAGTTGACTGTGCACACAAGTTGTGCAAGATATTTTTGCAAGTTAAAGTTACTTCTTCTCTTTGTTTCACAAGTCAATTTCATTTTTTACCATCCTCTTGAAATGTCAAACCAAAATCTAAAGGAGTTGAAGGGTAGTCTTCGATGATATGATTTATCCATAAATAGTAAAAGTGGCTGGTTAGGTTCAGATGGGGTAGTTTTGGTCTTTAAGGCTCGCCTCATTCAGAAAGATCAGTGTCTCATAATAAGGAGATTTTATGGACAGTGGAAGTAAATCCTTGTCAAGTGATTGAAGAGTTATCTCAAGAGCATAACATACCTTAGTTGACTATTTAGAAACATTTGAAACAGATTGAAAAAGTTATAAGAGAAGGTGTTTGGCTCCCACGCACTCTATTGGAAGAAAACAAAGCTAAACGTGCAATTGTTGTTCCCCGACATAATGCTGAAGCATTTCTTTTTCGTGTAGTGACCAGAGATGAGAAATGAGTTCTTTATGACAACTCAAATGACAAGATACTGGTTATCATTGCATACTCCAGAACCAGGTGTTTTCCCTAGAAAGGTACTGTCGTTTGTTTGGTGGAATTTTAGGGGCATAACTAATTTTAAACTGTTAAAACCAGGTTAAACTTGAACTTACAGACTTTTATTGCCAACAGTTAGATCGAGTAAAGCAAGTATTTGATTGAAAATTATCTAGTTCTTTTTAACAGAAAAGGTGTCATTCTACAACATGACAATGCAGGACTATATGCCACAAAAGAGACTTTAGATAAAATAAAAAAAATGGGATTAGAGGTATTGCATCTCTTATCTTATTTACCTGACATCGTACCCTCTGATTACCATTTATTTAGGTCGTTGCAACATTCTGGAGTGGAAAAAATTTCGAAATGTGAAAGACAAAAATGGAATTCGCATTTTTTAAAAATCAAAAACCATTTTTATTCTACAGATCTAGAATTTAAAATTTGCCCGCTAGGTGAAAGCAGATCACTGATAATGAGTTGACTCAAATTAATCATCATTGACTCAAAATAAAAATATATTATAAAATTATTCTAATTTGATAAAAAATGGATATTACTTTTATTATTTTTACTTTACCTCATAATAAAAGAAAAGAACCAGAACTGTTTAAAAAAGTAAGAGAGGATACGAAACCTTTCAGTAGAACTGCATAAATCAAAAATTGTATTGTTGCAGTTTTTAAAAGTTAATAAATAAAACAACTTACTCAAAGGATTGATTTCATTGAATATTAAAAAAGTGACATAGGTAATAAATGGCTCAAGAATTTTTACTTAGAGATTTAGCTCTACAGCGACAATAAATTTGGTGCGGGTATAAATAATCTAATCACACACATTCATTGCCTATTGCGTGAATGGCAAAAATAATAAAATTAATATTTTAAAAATAAACAAGATGCAAAAAAAGGAAAAAAATAGAGTGAGAAATTAAAATCTCGTAAATGACTTCTATAAGTTCGTGAAGACTCCTGACCTAACCGAAATTCTATATGAATAACAAAGAAAGAAACATTTTTGAAGCAAATTTTTATTCAAGTTAGCTGTTAGTTTTAAGTTATTAGTATAGTCAAGTTGGGTTTTTTTAAAAAAATTACAATTTACAAATGCATGCTTACTTTCATATATACTATCACGTTTGTATTGTAACTTAATTTGTGAAGGAAGGTAATGTACAGACAAATGAGAAAAATTCACTTTAAAACAAAGGATGAGAGAAAATGTGTCTTTGAGGACCCAGTAGGTAAAAATTTAAAGAATCCGTTAATGTTGAATAAGATATGAGCACTTATTTTTAAATTAAGAGGTCATATAGGATTATTTTACATTTTTAATGTGACTACCCAAAATTCCTCGTTTTGCTGAAAATTTTCGAAATTTGTTTTATTTGTTCATTTTATAGGCCATACATTTAGGAATCTAAAAATACTTTATTTTTGTTTCTACTATAATTACAAGTAAAGTTATAGCATAAATAATAAACCGGAAGTGACAATTTAAAGTGCCTTAAAAATACAAATATTAGTTTGAACAACTATTCTTTAATTCTCAAGCAATATATTGTCTAAAAATAATTTTAAGCTTCCATTTCTTATTTTTTTTGTTTTATTGGTTTTTGGCGACGCTTTTTTTTAAAAAATACAACACAACAATAATTACAACAGTAAAAATTATTTTTTGGCGCTCAAATTGCAATTTTATTATTTAATTCCATTTATTTTGAACCGTTACCTGTTCTCAAGTGTTTTGAAATGTAAATTTATCCATAGATGCTTAAAAATTAGATGAAAGTTGATGAAAACTTAATTCAGATATCGAGACGCCACTCACTATCTACTACACAAAATTATTCAGAAAAAATCGAAAAAGCTAAAAGAACACAAAAGTCGCTTAAAATCAAGTAAAAGAGGGTTTGACTTGTAAATACGGCGAGTTTTAAGATTCTAAGGCGTGTACAAAAATTTTTCTATTCTATGAAAATCTTTAAAAGCGTTTTCTGAGAAATTGTGTGTTTCGATATTTTTCTTCGCGACAAACATCATTTTGGAAAATGTTTTTAAGATATTAAAATGAAATTTGGCCAAAATGTTTTATCTGTTTCTAGCTATGTTTTGAATTAAAATCTAAGGTCTCTGCCTATATTTATTTATCTTAATGACTTTTTAGTGAGAAAAATCGATGATTTTTAAAAAAAAAATCGAGTTTGTTCACAAAGTTTGGAATATCTCCAAAACTTTTCGAGGTATTAAAAATATTGTAGTTCATAACGCAGATAAGCATTTTAGCTATATACTATGCAAATATTGATGAAATATATTCAATACAACTTGTTATAGGAAGTTTGGCGTAAGTGCAAATTTTCACTAAAATTTTGCTAAAAATTGCCTATATTTTGAAAGTCAATGAAATTTCCAATGAAATTGCGTTGGAATTCTTAGTTTTATGACTCATTTTAATTAAAAACATGAGTGTTTCATTAAAAATTTAAAAAAAAGTGCTCCAAAGGATAGTCACATACCATTCTTTCTTTGTTTTAAATAGAAAGAGTTTTGTCTTTTAACAAAAATTGCTTATAACATTATTAAACTGTAATTTCTCACAGCTGAGGGAAAAAAAAAATTCCCGAATGGCTGTTGCGATGCTTTTACCGTTTTGCATAATATCGTGGAAATATTTTACAATGTCTTTGTGCTATACAGGGACAATCCTTCATAATATATAGTGTAGTTTTAAAGTCCTATTTCAATTTTCTAAAACTGATAAATTTATATAAATAGAGAATACAATGTATTGGACACCATTGCCGTTAGATATGCATGGTTCGTACCTATATACTTTCACAGACTTTTTTTTTTTGCACCAAAATTAAAAAAATATATATTGTGTACCTTACACACTATTACTATTTTATGCATTATTGATTTTTTATTGCGTGACTAAAAAGTTTGTATACATTATTATATACTGTTAAACTCATGTAGCATGTTAGTTCTTTTACACATTCATTTTTCCACATAAAGTTTAGTCATATCAACATCCCCTTTTGAAACACGGAAACTAATTAGAGACGGATCTCCTGCTTTTGAACTGTGCTCAGATGGCGAGTACGACACATGAATTAGCAACTTCCCTCTTCAAACTTCCACCCCACACCAGCGTGAAAACTTCTGGTCCACGACATCATATTTAACGTTCACCACGCCCGCACACACTGCAGACGACCTTTGTTCTGCTCTCGAACAAACGATCCTTCAATAACCGCAAACGGTGTTACCCCCGTCACGCCAAAGCACCCAGGGTTACTGAATGACAGTCGCTGCAATAGCTCGAGTACTGATGCCGCAGTCCTAGTAGCCCATCACAGGGCCACAGCCCGACCCCTCCCGAAGGAAGTACATACTATCACTGGTGGGAGGTAACACAACCCCCACATTGCTATACCACCTGGGGAAGTGAGTTCCCGCTTATTTATCCGGCGGCAACTCATATCCGTGTACTCGTGGTGCCCCCTGGGGAACTGATTTTTCAATAAGCGAAAATCTTAACACCGGGTCACCTTGGCTCTCCCCATAACAGGGAAAGTCTTTTGAATACAGAATATTGTTGATGGTGCAATGCATCGTTTCCGAGGACTAGAATTAGCGGAGAATCTGACATTTACACATGATCCGGTTAAAAAATTAGTCGAAAATTTTAGTATATTAAAATTTTTTAAAAATATAATAAATTTTGAAAAAGAAGAGTGTCATATTCTCTTCTACAGTCCAATCAGTATTACAATTTGGAAAACTTAAGCCTCTTGCCTCTTTCTTAATGAAAACTCCGCTCAGTATAGGGGACGTCCGGTAAAGATGAATAACCGGACCACGGTAGATAATGACATAGTTTCTGTGCACCAAACATAATACATACACAAACATAAACAGATCTCATTACTAGCGCCCATACAAAGAGGTACAACCCGTTATCGGCAATGAGAGCGTTAATCAGTCAACACCACTAGTATTGCATAGTTTTCCAGGGGAACCTAGAATCTGCTTACTTATACGGCAACATCCCATCCTTGTGCACGAGGTGGTCTCCACGGAGGATTCTTGTAGAAGTGACGGAGAAATAGCTGCTCAATTATTCCACACAATATAGCGGCTATGCTATTATAATATTGCCTATAAATTGTCATTCTCTTCGTTGCAAAAGTATTCGAACATATTTACAAATGTAGCATATAAATGACAATTAAAAATATCCCGAGATTAGCAGGTTAAATATTGTAATATTTGCCTTTTCCTTACTGGTGTGGTCGACATAAATATCATAGAACGATGTCAGTACACGCATGAAACGAACTAGGAACATTAAGACGTTTTAGTTCCATTTTCATAAGAATTCCAAGTGTCGTCGTTGTGTCCTAGTGGTAAGGTCTCGGATTCTGGGCCGGAGGGTTCCAGGTCCAAAATCCGATTCCACTGAAGATCCGCCGTGTATGTCGGGAGAAAATCGGCTTTGTCTACTATGGGGACTATTCTGGTACCCCCGGTTGGGTTGGGTTCCGTTGTTAACGTGCGGAACCCACCCCAACTCCCAACCCAACCGGGGGTACCAGAATAGACCCCTATATGTGTGTGTGGGGAATTCATGTGAGTACATTAAGAACATTGGTGGATGTAGTGCGGTAAGCTCTTGTAAATTTCAGTAAGAAGATTCTTTGAATGCTATAAAGCCTATCGATTTGGTACTTTGTGAAGGCCCCGCCCCACACACTTGCATCATACACTAGAGACTTTTCAATAACGGTGTAGTAACAAATTTTTAAGAGATTTTTATTAATGCTCCAGTTAGGCTTTACTACACTCTATTAAAATTTGATGTTAAGAATAGAGCATTTGCATGGTAAAATAAAAAGTGGGCGGTCCAAGATAGTTCATTATCTGATGGTGGGGCGAAAGTTTGGAGAGGGGGGTGCCATCTCAGGTGTCGTCTTCGTCATCTGACCGCGGTTCAAAATTGAGAGGTCCGCCCCCAAATAGCCCTTGTGTTGCTTCAAAACGGGACGTTAATGTAATTAAACTAAACTAAACTAAACATAAGAATTCGACTTCCGATTAGGATCAAAAGAAAAAAAAATGTTACGAATTAAAAAAATAATCAGCTTGCATCTAATTTTCTCAAGATATTATAATTTTCGGTGTCGTTTAGTGGATAATTAGTGAGAGTGTAATATCATGATTATAAAATCAAAAACATTTCATCATAAATAGGGTAAACTCAGTTACTGCAAGTAAAAATATTCATGTTAAAAATATTTAATAAAAGTAGCATGTAAAAGAAGATCTGCAGCGCAGAATGTTAAGAAATAAATATTTCTTTAATTGAAGATAAATAATGTAAATAAATTCTGAAAACAAATAGCATCTTATTGGGATCGACTTTAGAAAATAATTTGAGTGTACATTTGTGTCAATTTATTAACAGACTACTTATCTTAGAAACTATTCTATTTCCGCTGTACTTTCTGGAAAATCGGAAATTTGTTTGCATCATAATAAACTTGAAGATTCGACTTCATAACGATGAAATATGGAAACGCAAGAGGAAATCTTTGCTAACAACAAGAATTCTGAAAAAAAAAGGCATCCACCAGTCTGGGTCACAATGCATTTTCTGATAAACCTAAGTAATTTGTGACGCAGCATACCCATTTTTGGCTGTTACGCCATTAAAACCTACCTACTACCAAAGTCATTCGATTCTGTCACGTTTTTCTCTCATTTTGTTGCTATTTCTAATTAGCAGATAATCGCCAAGTCTATGGCAATAATACTATCGACGTGGATATCTCAAATTTCTATAAAAGCCTCCCAACAATCGATTTCTTTCAACATGTAGCTAATGAAACTTCTTTTGCACGATTTTTTAATTATAAAATATTTTTTAAATGTAAAGCAGTTACTTTCTTGTTCGATAACAAAATTTGTCTCTGTCGGTTTCATACTTGGCAAAATTCTGAAACTGCCACATTAGTACAAAGCAGGATTGATATAAAACTATCGCCAATATCTAGCAGTTTTGCTCTAGTGTGTTTGTAACCAAACAAAAAAAAAATCAATGCACGGAGTGAAAACAAAGAAATGAGGGATTATCGCAGTTATTTGTGAAATGAACTAGCAGAAAGTGTTCTCTATTGTATTCAGAAAGTCGCCATCTTTATCTTGGATTCTGTAGAATGTCAGAAGGTTGCCTTCATTCATTCTAACATCGTTTTGTGAGACATCTTTAAGTTAGCTTAAACCTTTTCTGCGTTTAAAATGATTTATTACTTGAAACGACCACCTTGCAAGACTATAGGCAATTATATTAATGTATCTTGTTGGAAACTGTTTGGTAAGTTTGGAATGTTTTGATTTTTTTCCCCAAGTCTTTGAAACTATATATTTTAAATATCTTGCTTCGGGCGACGTAAAAACAGCATTTCAATTATTCCATACAAATTTTTCTGATTTATTATTATAATGTTGCGTAAAAATAACTCGCTTCGTTATAAAAGTATTTAGACTTATTCGCTAGCGTTGCATATAAATAACTCCTTTAACCCTTTGCGGACAGGTACGGCGTATAATGTGCGCCACCAGTTAACCGATCTCGAGATTGAGATGTAGGAAATCCAGTTAACGAAGAGGATAGCGGCTAAAATTCGGCCACAAATGTGTATATTATCCATCCATTGAAACCCCCTAATCTTATTACACTTTGAAATATAAAGTCTTATAATTAAATAAGCACAGAGTTGGAAAAAATAGGATGGTGTATAAAGTGCGCCAACCTGATCTGAGTGTTCTAAAAAGTTATCTGACCGCAAAGGGTTAAACAGCGCATTCCAAAGCGTTCCTAATTTTTCTCCATGACTTTAAGTTCATGCAGATTGGTAAACCAAGTGAGAGAAGGGCCGTGATTTCATGTTCTAATAACCAATATTCCGAGCGCTTTTGGAGTGATGCAATGTACAATTTTCCTCTTTGTGAGAAAGGCTCGGTGCCAAGTAGGGGAGAGTGGGGTAAAATAGGGTACCCTTGATTCTGGCACTATTGTTTTTCCTATTTAGCAGACAGATACTGAATTGAACTCTAGCCAAGAAAAAGGACCAGTCACAGGAGCGTGTTGTAGCTGTTGAATACACTGCATCTGTGAAGGTTTATTTGTTTTAAGACGTCAACTCTCCAATGTTCGTTTGATTTTAAACTGTCCTTTCTTAAAAATCATTACAGTTATGAAAATTGTATTTAATCCAACTTATTATACGTTTACTAAGGATTCATATCCTATCAAACAATAAGGATTTACTCCAATAATTGCGTGGTTCTATATCGTTTTTTATAACCTCTGCACTCGGGATAAAACCGGGTACTCCAAGGGGCGGAAGACCGGGACGGTCAGTATTGATGATTCCTCCGATTAAGACTATAAGAACACATAGACGTTGATTGTTTATATATTAATGATGTATTTTCTAATTTAAATAAAGAAGGGTTAATGCAATGTAAAAACTGTCTTACCTGTTCCCACAAAAGCTGCAATGACGCGGAAGAAGACGGCTACTTTACATGTGAAATTTGTAACTAATATTCTTAAATTGTCGTATAAAATAAAAATGATCGCAATTTTTCCAGTGAAAATCGAGTTTTCCTAATTTCCCATAACGTTAACATGTGTAACCGGTTTTACCCTACTAGTGGGGTAAAACCGGGTAGTTTGACTTAAAAAAATATCATTGATGAAAAAAGTGATGAAACTGTGACTTTTCTGGAAAGATGTATTGTACTTCGATAAACGATGAATATTTTAATAAAATGTGGCAAGCTCTATATCGAATAGTTCTCGTTTTACCCCACTTTCCCCTACGTCTTCGAGCAGAAAGTCCATATAATGAAGAACATAGGCTTAGACTTACAAATTTTTACGGAGTATCTGTCCCCTTAGGGGATTACCTCCGCTCATGATTACTCTGGGGGTACTTGACTTCAGTGAACTAAACAGGTTTGATTTCGTTATAGACATCCAGTTACACAAGCTAGTGAGCATTGAGATGCGCGATTTTTTTAACCTTTAGCGCTCCGTTGGAGACTCGAGTTCCATACATACTTTACCCTCAAAACGCATATGATGCAACTTTATTTTCAAACAATTTAGAAAGGATTTTACCAAGATCGTTACTACTTGTTTTGGTTGCTAATCAAAGTAATTCCACAGTCTTTTAAGGAATTTAATCTACGAATCCGACATGCAAAGTACAATACGCACTAATTAGTTTTTGGAGGGCAAATGGTTAATTATTATTGAATTAAAGTAATGTTTTAAGAAAATTGCAAAGAGAATGAGATCATTTAAGTAATTCTAGTTATAGAGAGTTTTTCCTTTTTGCTGTTAGTAAGTTTAAATTCCTTGTCTATTTCAGTCAGTTTTGGAAAATTTGGTTTTTGTCAGCTTTTAAAAAAAAATCTATCGATGTTTTTAATCGAGTCTTATAAGTCAGATTTCCTCTGTTATATTATTAACATAATTTAAAATTGTGCCTTGAGATTTCTGAGCATTTTTTTGATAGTGATATTTATGTCTTGCGATTTGACCATCGGTAGGATGCTTTCGAAGTTGAATATTTTGAATTCTTGTTTTGGGTATCTTGGGCAGCCCTGCCAATACGTCAGGTGTCTCATTTCCTGGCAATTAATACATTTGGGTTTAGTTATTTTATTCTGGTATTGCTTCTGGTATGTTGTCTTTTACATCTTATGCATCGAGGACTGCACTTGAAATTATGTGCAGTACGGAAACATTCAGCTGCCGAAATACACCCTCGAAACATGATTCAGCAGTTCTTGAGTTGCATTTGTCTCTGAAGAAATTTCGGGGGATACACCGATTCGTACCACCTGGTCTCTCGGGAACGTGCATCTTTGGAAGCTAAACAGAAGCGTGATTCCGAGCTCAATACACGTTCGCTGTCATCCACAGTCCATTATCGATGTGATTTAACCCAACTGTGAATCTCTTCTGATTTTAAGCTGGTGTGATCCGAGGATGTCGCCAGGGTCTACGGCTGAATAATTCCATGCGAATGCAGCTCAAGGACTCGGTCTCTTTTTCGACTCGGGGCGTTTGTTCTCAGAAATAGTAGACATGGTCGAGCATTAACCAGTGGCAATAATTGGTTCCTGCTTTGAAGTGATTAGCGATAGCCATGAGCCTCTCATGCCGATAATCCATCGGGAGTAGTTCTTTTGGCCGGCATTGCATTTCGGGGAATTTCTTTTAGTTTTGGACAATCGCCATTTCTTACGCACTATGTGTACTTACGGGAGATGCTGTTACATCGATGTCTCTGAAACCTTAGGAACGCATGGCCTCGGTGGCCTAGTGGTAGGGTCTCGATTTCAGGGACGGAGGGTTCTGGGTTAGAAACCCAATTTCACTGAAGATTTTCCTTGTATGTGGGCCAAGTGCAGCGTTAAATCTTGCGTCGAGGGACAAACGCCGACTCTCTAATATGGTACAAAAGTTTGGAGAGAGGTAGCTGGCTCAGATGTCACTCTCGTCATCTGTTCAAAATGGGCCCTCTTGTTGCTTCAAAACGGAATGTTAATATAACTGCTGTATGCGTTGTAACTTCCTTTTGCCCATTGGCGATGTTTCATTTTTGGCTCATTTCTAGCTTTATTAACGAAGGATGCATAATGTTTTCAAGGTTTCGGAAGGCTTACGACATTCTTCCACGACTTTTACTTTTTTATTTACGTAAGTGAAAGGCTTTGTAAACCTGGAAGCTTGTATCTTAGGAGAGTTTATTTGCTATGTTATTCAGTTTCTTTCTTGAATTGTTAAGCTGTAAAATTTCTAATTGTCTAATAGTTCTAATAATTGTTTCATCTTTTTAGACTTATAAGGTATATCACTACAGAATTTTTTCCTTTTCAGAGTTCGAAAGAACAGAAGACACCAAGAAGGAAGGTCTGAAATATGCCCAAGGACTGCTGGACATTATAGTCGCCTCAAATCTGTGTAGCCCTTATATTTTGACGGATGTTATGAATGGCTTTTATTCAAAGCATAAAATATCACCCACGGAAAATGTGAAAGAAATTATCGATAGACCCGAGGGAATTCTAAAAGGACTGGAAACTATTAGTATTGCTAATTCTTGCTATTTAAAGCAAAAACATGGCAGATTAGTCCTTTATGCTAATCTTCAAGTGAATTCTTTGAATTTGGTTTATAAAGGACGCATAAAAGTTGCTAGCTTTTATCCTATGATTACAATTTCGGGTCATTTGTCTTATGTCAACTTTATTGTTGAATTCAGCGCAGATGCCGGAAATGGCCGGCTTGGAGCTCTTCATAAATTTATGATTGAATCTTTTGATGGACTGAATATAGAAGTTCAAGGTCTGTGGCCCTTTAATCTATTAATAAAGGCCCTCATTGAAGCCACAACAATATGCTACAAAAGTTTAATGAAAAGGCAGATAGAGCATCAAGTAAAACGCTGCATAAATCAGGAATTGGCTTCTTTTACTTTTCCGATTTGCCATAAGGAAAATCTTGACTCTGTAAGTCTTTCTTTAGATCCAGATTTTTCCCCCAAAGACTTTCAAATGAACCACAGAAATAGTGATTTTTAGAACGGACATGGTTTGTTACAGAAAAAAAAACCTTAGATGGAATTTTCATCAAAATCAAATAAATCGATTTTATAGAGAGCTTCATAATACACGCTGTTCATTTTTAGTATTTTAATAACTTAACAAAATAACTCTTTTTACAATTGTTATTCGAAACTTTGTTTTTAAATAAAACCGACGAATAAATTTATTTCAACTTCATAAGAACTGTGAAAAATTTCCTTTCACAGAGTATTTCATTACCCTCATTACATCCAGTTTTTACGAAATTGACTGAAGCTGTTGAAACTAGAGATTTGGGGAGCTATTAGTTTGAATTTCAATACGATGACGTCGAAAGTCTTTGTTACAAAAGTATTAAATTTATGTAAAATCTGATAAAAATGGTTCATCACGAAATATAAAATTTATTTAAGGAAATGTATATAGCAAGTTTATGATGTGACGAAATAAGCATTTTACAAAAAAAAATCCCATATTTCTTATGAAAATCTAAAAGAAGCCTGGAAGCATTCTTGATGTCACGATCGAAGGTTTCTTGGTTTCAATATCGATTATACAATTTTTTTTATGGAACTAGACATATTAAACTTTTAACAGTGTAGTTTTCTTCTGTGCTGTCTAATTAGATGACCCCCTTCTATTTGGGGAATGTGTAGTCGTATTGATTCGACTAAGAGCCCATAGAACACTTGATATTAAGGAGAGTTGGAATTGGTTGGAGAGTATTCCATAGAACATGTTCAATTTATCTCTACAAACGATAAAAGCGATTGCGTGTCTGCGAGTACATTTGGCGCTCTACAAGAATGCCATCACGACAATCACTTCATTCTGTTGTCCGATATATGGGACTACCAAGTCAACCGTTATCCAAACACCACGTTCTACTCTTGGCGAACATCGAGAATTAAATGGGTGCAGTGTGGTAGCGACCGGGGGCAAGGGCAATTTTAGAGAGCGTCATGAAGTCAAAAGATTACTGGGTTATGCCATTTTTTAAAAGCAAAATATCATGAGGCAGTATGAAGACAATATCGTATCCCGGGTGCAAATTATCCTTGCTACGTTGCTGAACTTGTTGAGAAAACGTTAAGGGAGTTGGAACCCTAACCCTGATACTTCGATGTACTTTTTCTAAATCTGTTATAGATTCATGCTTGAAATTTTTTATACAAGTAAAGTACATCTTTCTAATTATACTGAAATGATTTTTTTAAAATTATTTTTTACAAATTTTTTTGTGTCAAAACAAAAAATGTTAAATCGGCCACTTCGATGTACCTTTTCTCAATCTGTTATAGATACATGCTTGAAATTTTTTTATAGAAGTAAAGTACACCTTTCTCATTATACTGAAATGAGCTTTTGGTTAAATTTTAATTTTTCATAAATTTACAAAATATTTAATTAGACATAGTGAAATTTTACCCTATTTTGACACAAAAAAAATTTGTAAAAAATAAATTTAAGTATAATGAGAAAGGTGTACTTTACTTGTATAAAAAATTTCAAACATGAATCTATAACAGATTTTGAGAAAAGGTGCATCGAAGTAACAGGGTGTTAGGGTTAACAGACTTAGGGTTGCAACTCCCCTTAATGGATTGACTGACCATTTTTGTATCGAATGATAATGTCTATGAATGACTTATTTTTAGGTTAAAATGCCATAATTCGATGCACGAACTGAGCTCGGACATCACTGTTAAGAGGTTAAATATGACTGTGGCTCAAGTTCCCTCACATTTGTCTATTGCAGAAATTTGGAGATTAAGACGCAAAATTAGTGGACTTAGTCATTTGACAGTGATTCAAAGAACTTTGCATTAAGATACATCTTAGATACACGTTCAAAATAAGACCTAAATGTAGCCTAGATTATCTGGGAGAAACATTTAATTTGAATGTAACTGCATAATACGCCAGGAATTATGAATTAATAGACTTGAAACAAATCAAAACAATTAAGAAAGGATATATAATATAAGTAATATTCTCGATAATAAAGAAAGCTTTCCTACACTGCCCTTATAAAATTTTACGCCAATTTCGCAGTTCTTTAGGAGTAGTATCTTCTCATATTTTTTCTTGCCGCAATTAAGACAAATGCTAAATTCCTGTCAATGAAAAAAAAAAAAAAAACGGTGCGAAGGAAATAAAATCCCTAATTTGAATATGCAATCATTTTCACTTTCTTTTCTGTGAGACAGTATTGAAATTATCAAGAAACTCCACATTGAGATTTTGATGAATCTCTGTTCTGGACTCGCTGACTCCAAAAAAATACATTTTTGGAATTAGTATGTCTGTGCGTGCGAATGAACACGATAATTCAAAAATGCAACAAGCTAGAGGAATGTACTTGACATAAAATTGCAGATCTGTATAAAAGGAAGTAGCAAACATATACCCGAAAATATTAAAAAACTTTTAATCGAAGTAAGAGATGTACAGAATTAAATAGTCAATGAAATTTTTTTTTTTAGATTTGAAACCTCATTTTACTGTTTATCTGAAAAAGTCCTAGCAATAATATATTAATAAAAATGAGTTGCGTTATTGTTTTATTTCACTCGCCATTATGGATGACGATCAAATTTCTATGGACGAGTTTCCTGGTTTGTTTACATGCCTGTAATACGTATTTCCGGTGTAATGCTAAGTCAATGGATCTTCAAAGCGGAAGTCCAACATGCAAGCGAGGCCGCGGTGGCCTAGTGGTAAGGTCTCGGCTTTGGGGCCGGAGGGTTCCAGGTTCGAGACCCGATTCCACTGAAGATCCGCCGTGTATGGGGCCTGTTGCACGTTAAATCATACGTAGTGGTCAAACGTCCTGTTGGTGTGGCGTGGAAGTTTGGAGAGGGGGGTGCCAGCTCAGGTGTCGTCCTCGTCATCTGACCGAGGTTCAAAGTTACGAGGTCCGTCCCAAAATAGCCCTCGTGTTGCTTCAAAACGGGACGTTAATATAACTAAACTAACCAACATGCAAGCAGATAAAGTCAAGGTTTTTAATGTAAGTAAACAAACCAGAAAACTCGCCCATAGATGTTTTTAGAACTGTGTTGTTAAAAAAAAATACCGATTTCGTGGATATTTCGACCAATCAGATTCTTTAAAAGTTATTTTTAAAATATTTTTTCAATATAAATAGTAAAGATTGCCTGGCACTGATGCATTCGCAACGATAGTAAAACTGTCAGTAAAAAAACCCGAACTTTTCTAGATAATTTTTTGTTTTTGTATTAAAAACCTAGAGGTAGAGTGCTTTAACATGAAGTCAAAAATGTTTGTGTAGACGGTATTTTCAAAGTAGGACAAATGTCTATACATACGTTGGCCAGTTCTTTTTTGACCATTGGGTCTATTCTGGTACCCCCGGTTGGGTTGGGAGACGTCACTTTTTCCGTTGTTAACGGCCGGGAAAAGTGACGTCTCGCAACCCAACCGGGGGTACCAGAATAGACTCCCATATCTGTCAGAGGGTAGTCTGTCTGTCTATCTGTGTGTGCGAACACAATTACTCACAAATAGAACAAGCTAGAGAAATTAGGAACGTGGTCTATACACCGAAATTATAGATATATTATCGAATGTCATCAAATTAATGTGGTGTGAAAGTAGAAAGTAGTGTTACATATTATGGGGTCTATTCTGGTACCCCCGGTTGGGTTGGCTTCCGTTGTTAACGTGCGGAACCCAACCCAACTCCCAACCCAACCGGGGGTACCAGAATAGACCCCTATGTTATTGTAAATTAACGCCCCGTTTTGAACTACGCGAGGGCTATTTGGAACGGATTTCTTAATTTTGAATCCTGGTTAGATGAGGAGGACGGCATCTGAGGCGGCACCCCACACTCCAAACTTTCATGCCACGTTAAGGTGAGGACTGAGTAGTGTTTTAGTTTAGTTTAGTTATATTAACGTCCCGTTTTGAAGTAACACGAGGGCTATTTTGGGATGGACCTCGTAATTTTGAGCCTCGGTCAGATGACGAGGACGACACCTGAGCTGGCACCCCCCCCTCTCCAAGCTTCCACGCCACACCAACGGGAGGACGTTTGACCACTGCGTATGATATAGCGTGCAATAGGCCCCATACACGGCGGATCTTCAGTGGAATCGGGTTTTGAACCTGGAACCCTCCGGCCCCAAAGCCGAGACCTTACCACTAGGCCACCGCGGCCGCGGACTAAGTAGTGATAGAATTCAATTGTCTGTGTTGATAGTTGCTATAAACTATACTTTCTTAATTACATAATAACACTAAGGTCTGTCGATAACGAGATGACATTAGTCTCGGACATTAAACTGTCAGCATTCGTAGAAAAATCTGCACAAATATGATCGAACCTAAGATTCGCTCCTATTTCCCTGCTATACCCACTTTGCTAACAAGATGGAACTGAAAGAAATTTAATGGAGAGTATATGAAAGCGTTACGTAAGAATATCCTTTAAGTTGTAATTGGGGCCGCGGTGGCCTACTGGTAAGGTCTCGGCTTCGGAGCCGCATATTTACGGATCCTACTATGGTTTGGATTGAGGTTGCTTTTCATTGGCTCTCAGCGTCACGTGACTTCGCTGGCTTCTGAATGATGTCATAGGAGCGCGCTTAGTTTGGATTTCGATTTTTGTCTTAGCTATTGTATCATGGGAGAACAAAATTATCTTTTAATTACGATTATTTGGATATTTCTAAAGGAAATGATGAATTCAACATAAAGATAATTTTGGCCTCTCCATGATACAATAGCTAAGACAAAAATCGAAATCCAAACTAAGCGCGCTCTTATGACATCATTCAAAAGCAAGCGAAGTCACGTGACGCTGAGAGCCAATAAAAAGCGACCTCAATCCAAACCATAGTAGGATCCGTAAATATGCAGCCGGAGGGTTCCAAGCTCAAAACCCGATTCTATTGAAGATCCGCTGAGTATGTGGGCCTGGCGCACGCTAAACATATATAGAAATTCAAACGTCATCCCGCTTTTGTAGTGCGGAAGTTTGGAGAGGGGGCTTCAGCTCAGGCGTCGTCCTCGTCATCTGACCGTGGTTCAAAATTACGAGGTTCGTCCCAAAATAGCCCTTCTGTTGCTTCAGAACTGGACGTTAATATAGCTAAACTCAACTTGTAGCTATCTAAATATATCTTGAATTTCAAAAAACGTTTTTAAAATTTCAAATGTTCATTTTATTGTGAAGCAGTTTTAATTCCGATTATACTTTCAAGTTAGTAAGGAGGATTAGATGCTTTCAATTTTCAATCATATTCAACTACCTGGTATGGAAGAGTGGTCTGTTTTGTTTATTTACATTAAAATGCCTTGACTACGTAATTCCGCTGGAATGCTAAGTCAATGGAATCTTCAAAGCGGAAGTTCAAATTAATGCAAATAAAGTCAAGGTTTTTAATGTTAGTAAACAAAACAGAAAACTCGCCCATTCGGATTTTGTGTGAAAATAATTTTGATATTAAAATTAATCAACAAATCAAGACACAACATGAATTTAAAGATTCAGAAAGAAAACATCTGCGCATCCAGTACAGATATTTAAAGATTGTGACAAAAGGAGTGAAAGTCTTTTCTGACGCTCAATTGACCGTGAGTTTGTGATATTTTAATGAAAAATCTTTTAACTTTGAAGACGATGATTAATAGACAAGTTTTTTCGTTTCTTAAAAATGTCTTATTTTTTTTGATCGACAGACTCTACAAAGAGTGGGAATACATCCTCGGAAATGGCAAGTATAATTTTCGAAAATTTATGATCGATTTTTAAAGTTTTTCTGGTAACTTGAATGGTGCCCTTTGGTCATTGAGGAATAATTGTCCCTTAATTGTCCTTTTTAACACTGTCTTCTCTGAAACTGCTCTTAATTTGAAACTTTAGTTGACATTTTAAAATCTGCATGAAATTTTGAATTTTTCAAACAAATGTTAACACTAACCGATTAAGGGCTTAACCCGAGTTAACTCGTTCTAAATACCGTAGGTTTCAAAATAATTCGGTCCTTAAGCGGTTAATATACTAAGATCTAGATCACTTGTATACTTAAAGGCTAACAATTCTGTCCTCAAAGAATTAAATATACGAGATGGTTCAATATTATCATTTTGGCCTAATTTAAATCGACTATTGTAGTCTATAAATATCTTCAATCAATCTGAATGGTTAATTTGGTGTCGGCTTTTGATCTTCTACTTTGGCGAAACACTATTGGAAAATCTGCAGTCACAAATGTATTGGATTTTAAATGCGTTTTGTAAATTTTGTTTCGCTGTTTAAGGGTTAAACGTATTGTATGCGTTTGTCTCCGGTAAAAGGAGGCTGATGTTTCTATAAATGAAATTTTCTAATTCACTCGAAGTATATATGTAATTGTAGGAGGTAAGCTGATTACTCTTAACGTGTAAAATCATTGAATAGTAGCAGAGTAGTGAAACTATTGATTTCTAACAATATTTCTTTAGAAAGTATCTTTACTTGAAATACAGAGTTCCGAGAATTTTTGGACGCATTTTAAAAATGTTTGAACTACGGTTTTTTAAATGAGACCGCATTATAAAGTTTTTTTTCAGATGGGTAACATGCCGTTTCGGTGGTCTAGGCTGTCGTAAATTACTGGAAATCAAATTTGTTTAGTCATTATCTGCTAATATATTAAAACTCGACGAAAAACAAAAGCGTGAATTTGTAGGGATTTTTACGCTCTTTAACTTGTTGTTTCGCATCTAGTGTGAAAACTGAAATTTTCGAGATATTCAAGAAAAACTAAAGAAATTAAGAAACGCGCATCGGCTTCTGCTGATCGGTAGCCATTGCGAATGGGAAAACTGTCGCCGGCGACTGGCACTGAACTATCCGATTAATGACCTCTTCTCTATTATAGTTAAGAGATGGCAGAGAAGGGGTAATCTAATTAGATAGGCAACATCCGTCACCGGTTACTGAATTACCGGCATATTGACATGCATGGCCAAAACGGCACGTTACCTATCTGAAAACTTTTAAATGCGCTCTCATTTAAAAAAACCGTAGTTGAAATATTGGTTTACCATTATCACAAACGCTTACAACCAGGAGCGGATTAAAGTCAAGGTGCAGTGGGCGCTCGCCAGGGGCCCACGAGATGTAGACTTTTAAAAATATTTCTTGATTTGGTCATTCATACTTTATTTAAATATATTTAGTACTAAATTTAACTTTTGATCGTTACGGTTCACTAAATGTGTAATATTTACTTATTCAATAGTAATACACAAAATAATTTGGTTTAGAAAGAACCAATTACATTTTCTTTCACGTACCGAATCCTTAACATATTTCGATAATTATGTATGTGTATTTATAAGGTGACCAATCGTCCTCTTCTAGGAGGACGGTCCTCCTTTTGTAAGTTCTGTCCTCCCTCGAAAAGTGTACAGTAAATGATGTTACATATGTTTTTATTATGCGCTTATCATATTGTAGTATATTCTGTATTACAGTTGTGATGAATTGAATGTTTCTTGTTTATAATCCTTACCTTCAATTTATTTGTCCTTTTTGTTGGAGATTAAAAGTTGGTCACCTTAGTATTTAAGATGTAAAAATAAAATTGGTGAATTCAAAGAGTCTTGACTATAAACAAAGATTAAACTAGATATAAAAATGAAATAATATAACGGTAATTATTCGTAAAAATAATAAAAGTTGAAGGTACCGACAACTATATCATTTTAAAACCATAATGATTAAAAAAATCGCAATTTAACTCCTATGATGTAATGTTTCAGAGGGCCTCCTAGAAATTAAGCGTCAGAAGCTTAATCCGCCTCTATTTACAGCCGTTAATTGAACAAAGTGCATCTTTCTGCAGTCCACGGCCAAAAATTGAATTTCAAATATACTGGGAGTTGTTTTAAAAAGTTTTTAAAATTTGGAAACTTTATTAAACTTGTCTCTACACGCGATGTGTTAATAGCGAAAATAAACTTGAAATTGAATATGTACCTTCTCGGACCTGGAAAGCGACATTGATTATCTTTTTTAAATTCAATTTCTGAAAACGGAGAGTATTCTAACAATCTCCCTACTGAAGTTAAGTGTTAGAAAATCGGGCTCTAATCTTTTGAACAACTTTAGTGATTTTCCAAAGAATTTTTGAAGTATCCACTTAGGTGCTTAAATGTTTATTAAAGCTAACTTTCACTTTAAATACAGCAGTCGCTTCCACAATTTAGTATTGTATCTGTATTAAAACCTGTACTTCTGCAAATACCCTACTATTTTAAGGTTTACGTAAAGGTTTAGAATTAACATAATTTTTAAATGAAAATTAATAGAATATTAACTGTTAAATTTCTGTGCTCATCTTCTCGAATCAAAAGTATAAGTAAATATGATTTCTCTTATTAAACTGAAAGGCGAAATATAATAATGATGCAAATATGAATCGCCGGCGCAGTGGGGGTTGAATCAATCTCGACCGTTATAGAATTTGATCGAAATTCGTAAGACTCGGTTTGGTAGAGATTAGGAAATAACTTGATTTTTTTTTTTTTTTTTTTTTTCTGAATCTTGAATTTTCAGGAGACTTCTGCAGATACTCTTAAGATGGTAACGAATATTAACTTTTAATGCATCGAATACTACTTAAAAATGGTCTTATCCCGTTAAACCAATTCGACAGCATCGTTTATTTAAACGTGGCTGTTAACCATCTTGGAAAACAAGTAGTTTCAATGTCTCTAACGGAGCTTCTAAGTTTGTTAAATTTAGAAGCTCCGTTAGAAATTTTTGTATAGAAATTTTGATTAAAATTCACGAACAATAAAACACTAAATTTTGGAATTTAAAAAAATAACTTGCATTCGCAACCGATTTGCTACCAATTCAAAATGGGTATAAATTTCATTTTCCCTTGCTGAAACAAAGAAACATTAATCATTAAAGCCAGTATGACTCGACTTGCAGAAGTCTTTCTTTCCACAAAAATGGGCCGCGGTAGCCTATCGGTAAAGTGTCGGCCTCGGAGGGTTCCAGGTTCGAAACCAGACTCCGCTGAAGATCGTCGTTCATTGGGCGTGCTGCACTTTAAATCGTACGTGGGGGCCAAACGTCCTCCCGTTGGTGTGGTACGGAAGTTTGGAGAGGTGCCATATCGGGCGTTGTCCTAGTCATCTGATCGCGGTTCAAAATATCGAGGTCCGTTCCAAAATAGCCTTCGTGTTGCTTCAAAACGAGACTTTAATTATAGCTAAACCTTTCCAGGAAAAAAGGCATTCAAAATGGTATCTAGCATATTGAATTTTTTCTCTTAATTGGCATATGGAGAACTAGTCCAAGACGTTTTAAGTAATTGGTGTTGACACATTGTGTGCGGGATACGAATTGGATGAAAGCTCGGATAAAGACTCGCCGTAACTGTGCTTACTCTAGACGGTATATATCGTAAAAGAAAAAGTGAACAAGTTCTTCAGACATCTAATTAACATGTCCAATTTATCTAAACTAATAGCAAAGTCAAATACTTGATTTTAAAACTGATGTTGGGCAATTCGAGAAACGTCTTTTTACGTTTCTCGCTTCCAAAATGTTAACCCCTTCGCTTACAATGAAGAGTCTGACACGTGCATTGAATTCGATTTTCTGCTATTTAACCTTTCAGCGGGCGAGCGTTTGCAAAAGATGCTTGAATTGTTCATCGTATTACATATTTATATCGTTTTTATATATTTAAGTGCAATTTTACTTGATCTGTTTGCTATTAGGCTAATAAATTCAAAAAATTTAATTTATTGTAAAATAACAAGATATGTAATACGATGAACGATATGTCGTGCAACTTGCGTAAGCGCGCCCGCTGGAAGGTTAAAACCGTATTTAAGGTCAACTTAACAAATAATTTTAAATACAAAAATCATCTGGAAACGCTTGAGTATCCTTTACCCTCTTAAATAGATTGAAATAATAAATATCCCAAATGGGTGGTGGCATCTTATCAGGAGGTTAAATAAAATCGGATGCCAAGGGGTTAGAATGATGGTGGTTTTGGTACTAGAAATCTTGTGAAAGCATTACTTGGCTAATAACCGCTTAAATTCTATTTGTTCACATTCTAATCGTATGCTGGGAGATGGATATTCCAGTATCGCTGGAAGAAAAATTTGCTGCATGTGTTGCTCTTTCTCTTGAATTTCTTTCAAAACTGTATTCGCAATATGAACCTAATGCATTAGAAAAGTTCAAATAGAAGTTTTTTGGATAACGTCTATTTACATAATCAACTCCTTATATTCTATAAACTCTATTTTTCTTCCAGGTCGAAGCTATAGTGAAAGGTCTTCTGAACGCGGTGATTTATACACCAAGCAGCTCATAGAAAATATAATTCATGACCGTGCTAGCAAATACGACCCATATATGTTGGATAGAAATGCTGCGATTTCCTACAGAACAGCCAGTGTAGTTCTGGGAAAAGCTCATGTGACTGGTTTAAGTTCTTTACACCGAAGCAATATATGTTGTTTAACAGAGGAAGGGAACAGATTATTCATAAATGCGAACCTAGGAGCCGGACCTCTAACGTATCGGCGTCAAATCGTGCTCAGATTTGGCGACTTTGAGCGAAAAGCCACTGTTATGGTATCTTTAATCGATATCAAAGTTTCGGTTGATTTCAGCGTTGAGAAAGAAACCGGCAGGAATGGGTTTCTTCTGAATTTTGCCATTAATGAATTGACTGGATTCAAACTGAGTATAAATGGATCTGGCTTTTTCGATTGGTCTATAAATTTGTTCTTGAGTTTCTGGACACTGGTTCTTAGGCGAATAGTTAGAAATCTGCTAGAAAATGAATTGGAGCAATACATTCTTAATAGATTACCACAGTACCAGTTTCCTGTGGAAGGCACTTCATATCGAAATGAAACCAAATGTAATGATCAGCATGATGGTGTTCAAAATAACGAAGCATCACTATCGGAGTCATTTCATATGGAACAAAGCCACGAAACCCAAAGATGGTCTAGAATGTCTCCAATCTGCAAAAGTAGTGTAACTGATGGGAGCAACTCGGCGGAATATGGAATTGCGAAAGATTTCGGATCAAACCCGGAGATTACGAAGACTTTCAGATGTTTCCCAGAGACCAATAAGTGGAAAACAGAAATGAATGATTTTTCTTTGCCAGAACAAAGTCTAGATCTTTGCAGTGGATCTTTGAATAAGAATTCTTGCGATGAAGTTTCGAAAGATAAAGCTGAAGAGGAATGTAATCTTGTTTCTGATCTTTCAAGGAAAACTTGCGAATTATCTAGGTCGTTAAACATAATAACGAAAAAGTTGGACTCTATCAACCGTATAACTAACTCTATGTCCAAAGAAATGACTTTAAAGAATTCCTTGAATATCTTGGATGATTGCTCCCTTTTTGGCCGGAATATTCCAGGCGAATTGAAAGATGCTGATGAAGTAGAATATAATAGCAGCGAACGTACAGATTCTGCAACTTCATCACTTGCAAAGGGCTTTGAAAATGAACAGTCATTTCTGATTTGTGAAAGAGTGGGAAAAATTCCAAAATCTAAAATGGAGGATTCATCTCAAATGTCGCGAGATTCTGACAGAGATCAAGTTAAAAGGGCTTCTGTAGTCGTAAGTGAAAATCTTGGACAATCCAAATTACTAGAAGAAATTTTCTCCGGAACTCATGAACGTTCTTGTAAAAATGTTGATGAAAATTCATTTGACATGGAAATTAAATTACCGGTCAGGGTTGATAATTGCGATTCGTCTCCCTCAACAAAATTGGAATCTTCTCAAATCGATGAAAATATACTTGAACCATCTAGCACAGAAACCGGAACATTTCTTAACCCAACTCGGAACTTTGATTCTGAAAGAAGAAAAGCCCAAATAGATTACCTCGAAAAAATGTTTAATGGGAAGAAGCGAGAAGGAAGAACAGAAGATTCAAGCGAAAATAGAGTTTCGGTTGAAAGTTGCAACCGTTGCAAATCTCCTGAAGAAAATATCTCAGCCCGGAATCTTGATTTGGAGTTGCGCGGTACCGAAATGTTTCAAAATGAATCGCTCATCTCGTGTACAGTCGATGAGTTGAAAAAACATCAGAAAGTTTTCCCCTGTGGTTCTCCGCAAGAATATGAATCTCGAATTGAAGATTCGGAATCTATACAAAGTTATCCCAGTGAAATGCTTTCTGGAAGTCATGGCGTTAAAACCCAATGCATTTCCGATCCTGAAGATAAAGTCGATGGTCAAACTCTCTTCAGTTCTAACATAATTTCTAATTCAATGCAACAGATGATTCAAGACGAGAAGAGTTTTGACTTGGTGGCGGATACTGAAACGGTCTCTACAAGTCTTCAATCTAGTGAAAAGGAAGTAAATGAGAAAATTCCCCTCAAATGTGTCGAGGTCCATATAGAAGAGGAATTAAACGAAGATTCGCAGCTTAAACCGAATGAAGGCTACAATGCGGTTAATTCGAGCGACAGTGAGATAATTTTCTTCGGCTTTCCAGAACCAAGTTTCGGTCTTTGCAGTGGATCTTTGCAAAAGAGTTCTTGCGATGAAGTTTCAAAAGATGAAGGGAAATGTGATCCTCTTTCTGTAAATTCAAGAGACTCTCTCGAAATGTCTAGGTCGTTAAAGGTAGAAAAGGAAAATTTGGAATCGATAAACCATACAACCAACTCGTTCCAAGAAAGTTGCCTGCTGGAAGAACTGGCGTGTTCGAATGAAAGTGATACTCATTGCACAGATTCTATGGCCGAGTTTTCGTCTATAGCTGGGCTGAAATTCAATGAGATCTCGAATGAAAACAGTTTGGATGAAACGCCGCATCTAAAGCCATTGCATGATCTTCAAGAAGAGACTATTGCCAAAGCTCGTAAACTGGTACCGGATGTGGTATTAGAATCTAATCCTGAGGATAACGAGTATTCGAGTAGCTTCCCAGTTTCGAGTTGTAAGAATCTAGAATGCGAAAAGGAAAAATCGAAATGCGATGAGGCAAATCGATTACTACGAGAAGATTCCAAAGCAGACTTGGAAGTATCCTCTCTTCTAGAAGGAGATCGTCCCAGTTTATCTGTAACTGAACGCCCAACTCTTGAGTATGAAACTTCTCGTAAATTTACATCAGAATCGGAGTCTGAAACTAATGAACCGAAACGTGATATCTGAAACTTACTGGAAAAACTTCAGGCCGTATATGGCTTCAGAATTTGAAGCAAAGAAAATAAATCTGCAGTAAGTACTCGGAAAGGTTTTGATTCTCCAAACAAGCGACTACCATTACGAAACACTCGGAATCGGATGGAAATTCGTATTTTTAAATTTCATTACGGATGTATGCTGTGATAAAATAAGTGCACGAGTCTTATCCAAAATTCAATGGCAAACAAAGGCTTGGTGCACATTTTTTAAACGCCTTGAGACAAAGCACCAAAATAAACTTTCCATGCTTAAGGTACAGGTGTAGACAATCTAACTATGCACCAGAACTCGGCATTGGAAACAAAATAAATTAACTTATTGAATGCACCTTTTTAAAATCTCTGGCATTTCCTATATTTAACTTAAAATGGGTCTTAAACGACTTAACGCTGTCTTCAAGACGAGTTTTTACTTGTAATTTTCTTGTCTCAATGTCAAATTGCATTTGTGTGAAAGTTGAATGTTCTTGTATAGTGTGCGTGTGAAATTTTGTCTTAATAAATTTTTACAGCAATGTCTTTAGCATTTTTCAAAGGATAGTGTTTGCTTACGAGTATTTCATTTAGAATAATTTGCTAAACCCAGATTGACAATTAATCGCAAAAGGCTTTATTGGTGCAATCGTACTGAAAATAAAATATGTTGGGAGTAAACGTTCGATTCTTGAAATTCATTAACGTTAAAATAAAGGCAGATGGCGATTTGAATCGAATGCAGCAGTGGTAAACATGCGAGTAATCTAGTAACTTAAAAAAATTAAATGAAGTTGAATAAAATCGGTACTATACCGTTTTAAAGCCAGTAAATCAGACTTGGCAAGTTGAACTTTATCCATTCAATCTCTTATCAATTCTGGTTTTTCTGTACAGGGTGATTTATAAAGTAACTATACATTCTTGTGATAATAGCATTTTATTGCATAAATTACACTATTAATCAAACATGCATCATACCGGGACACGCCTTTAGTACATTTCAATGTCTCGGCACAGCTCCCAGCGTTCCACCGTGGCCCGGAAAATATGGCACAACATAACTGGTATAATTTCCTCAATTGAAGCTGTAATCCGTTGTTTAAGCTGTTCAATGTGCATTTTCAACTAGTACACCTTGGATTTTATAAATCCCCATGCAAAGAAATCTGGCTCGGGGTTAGCCAAGAATGCGAGCTCTACGGTTACCAGATTTGACCCCCTCCCCCTAGATTTCTTTGCATGGGGATTTATAAAATTCAAGGTGCACTAGGTGAAAATACGCCACACTGAACAGCTTAAACAACGGATTACAGCCGCAATTGAAGAAATTACACCAGCTGTGTTTTCCGGGCCACAGTGGAACGCTGGGAGCTGTGCAAGGGGGACACATTGAAATGAACTAAAGGTGTCCCGGTATAATATGATTAATAATGTAATTTATGCAATAAAATGCGATTGTTACAAGAATGTATAGTTACTTTATAATTGCCATGTACATCAAACAATTCACACTCGAAGGCTAACAGTAAAGCAAAGCTCTACATTTTTGAGAACCACAAAGCTAAACTTTTATGAAAAGAATTTCTTGTTTTTAAAATTAGAATATGAATAATAGGATCTTTCCTGTCTTTTATGCAATATTTTCCAATTTAGGGGGAAATCTTTTTCACTGTAAATCCATTTAAAAGTAAACCAAGGTAACTGTCTGATTCTTAATCTTGCAGGCGACTCATTTCCTTTAAGTTCAAATTGCTGCCCGCACCGATGAGTACATTCAAACATAATTTTAGAATCGAAACTTGGAATCTCTAAATCTGCTGGCAAACATTTTACGCATCCTGACTTCACTGTATTTTGCCTTCAAGTCTGAAGTCATCACCGTCATCTCGATTACCTCGGTTTATGATTACGTACAGCTACTGTTTAAATCTAAAATCTGAATCCGAAAAATTTTAAATATGCAAACTTTAACTCCTTAACCTACAATGTGTCGGATACGTGCATTGAATTGGAGTTTTTGCTATTTAAATCCAAGTTGACGCAACATTTAATTTTAAATGCAAAAATGACTCGGACACACTTAAATGCCTCGAGTATTCTTTACCATCTTAAATATATCGAAATAAATATCCCAAATGGGTGGAGGCATCTAATTAGAAGGTTGAAAAAAAGCCGTAACCCCTTGGCATACGATTAAGATTTCTGCTGCATATTTCGAATACCATGAAGTTTCGTTCATATTGGATTAGTTATGTGTATTTATATATTCATTCTAAAAATTAAGATTAAAGCTACAAAACAAGTTATTGAACCTGTTTAGTAAAAATGTGTAGCCCTTCCATTTTCCTTGCAAAGTTCAAAATGGTCCTCGTGTTGCTTCGAAACGGGACGTAAATATAACTAAATCTCGTGTTCTTGTAAATTTCCTCTATTTGGGTTTTTTGCCTTTATTTCCTGGGACCAATTGGAAATACAATTCCAACTTCAAAAATGCAGAATGGTCATTTGTATTCTGAGGTTCAAAAGCGGTTTTAACCTTCCAACAGTCGCGAGTTTGTACGAGGTATTTACGTCGTGCATTATATCGCGTATTTATATCGCGTTTTACAAAAATGCAAATTTTAGTATAAAGCCAATAAATACAGATACATAAATAAGATTATATAAATAAAAATTGCGCTTAAATTTATAAGCGAATGATACAAGTATGTAATAGGATGCAAAATACAATCGTCTGCTGCATACGTGCGCCTACTGGAGGGTTAAATGAAAATATTACAATCTGAATACATCTCTAGACAGCTAATACATTTTAGTTGAAAGACCTCTTGGTCATTTGAGATGCGACATAATTTATAAAGACTGTTTTATGCAATTTTGGATAGTGATGTAGGTAGACTAGCTTAGTTTTAATTCAATTAATTGCATGTCAAACAGATTATTGCATTTGGTGAATTAACCGAGATTTTCTAATTTTTAAATTATCAGATCTAATTACTGCATATTTAAACTTGGAAATTAATGCTATAGCATTCTCTCCGCCTCGGTGGTCTAGTGGTATGGTCTCTATTTCGGGTCCGAAGGGTTCCAGGTTCGAAACCCGATTCTTCTAAAGATTCGCCTTGTATGTTGGTCTGGTGTGGATTAAATCGGACGTCGTGGGTCAAGCTTTCTCCCGCTGGTGTGGTGCGGAAGTTTTGAGGGGGGGTGTCAGCTCGGATTTCGTCTTCGCCATCTGACTCGGTTCAAAATTACTAGGTCCGTCCCAAAATAGCCCTCTTGTCGCTTCAAAAATGGGACTTGATATAATTAAACATCTTAATGCTACGGTATTGGTTATAACGAGACACAAAAAAAATTTACTTGGAATTCATGCTTTATGCATTATTGCTTTATGGACGTTTGGTTAATTAAAAAAAATACACAAAACAGAATGCGAGACCTTATTAGATAAATCGGTTCTGTGATTAAAAGAACAGTCAATAAGGCGAATGTTCTATAAGAACTATCTGTAAATGGCACGAACGAATACAAAATAAAAGCGGATGATGTTAATGTTGTAAGGGAGGCTGTTTGTGAAACAAAAAAAGCAGCTGTTATCTAACTTGATATTAAAAAAAATTTATAAATGGAAAGATATAGAAGTATGTTGGTTAGATTTACCTCCCCGCTTTGATATTGCTCTAGCGCTATTTTGGGAAGCACCTTGAACCGTGGTCAGATGACGAAAAACGATACTTGAGACTCTCCAAATTTTCACATCAAAGGACGGACATTTGATCTAGACAGATTTAACGTATGCCAGCCCACAAACACGGTGGATTTTCGATTTGAACTGGGTATCGAATACGGAACCCTGCGATTCCTGGACATTGTCATCAAGTAGGCCACTGAAGTTCAGTAGTTTACGATTCATTTTTAAAAGAAATACTAATAATAAAAAAACGTGCAATGCAGACAATTCACAGGCTATTCATTTTTCAATCTGCATCATTCGTTTCGGATTACATACAGTCAGCTTTATTTTTGGAATAATTTTAATTCATAAGTAGAGTATTATAAAATGTGATAAATTGTTTAAGAGCGATTGTAGATGCGATGATATATTCACATTTTGTAAGTATAATTCAAATTTTATTACTTCATAATCCACTCTGCAATTTAAAAAAATTGTTTCATTGAAATACAAATCTTTTATGAGAGTAACGACAAAGTTTAATGAATGAACAATGCAATTTATTGTTACTTTGCATATTTTTCAGTTAGTACACAATTTGCTTCATGTATAAAATGTTTATAAAAACTGAAAAAAGAATTATTTTATTTATTGAAGAAATTTAATTAAGAAATTTTAACAGTTTATCTATCCTTTTATTTATCAGCATATATCTGTAAAATGCCGAAAAATATTCAAATTAGATAGGGGCCGCGGTGGCCTAGTGGCAAGGTCCCGGCTTTGGGGCCGGAGGGTTCCAGGTTCGAGACTCGATTCCACTGAAGATCCGTCGTGTATGGGGCCTGTTGCACGTTAAATCATACGCAGTGGTCAAACGTCCTCCCGTTGGTGTGGCGTGGAAGTTTGGAGAGGGGGGTGCCAGATCAGGTGTCGTCCTCGTCATCTGACCGAGGTTCAAAATTACGAGGTCCGTCCCAAAATAGCCCTCGTGTTGCTTCAAAAACGGGACGTTAATATAACTAAACTAAACTAAACCAAATTAGATAGAATTTAAAATGCCTAAAAATGACCCAAATCTTAACATTTTATTCATTATCCACTTATTTTTGGTTAAGAGAAAAATAAACTTGAATTATACATACTTTTTATATTCAGATGCACATACAGTGCCATTATTTTTTCTGTTGGATATTTCCACCTATTATATCAGTGAGATTTTGGAAAATATGAGGTAAAAGAAAATCTATTTCATTCATTTGCATTTCTAGCTTTTACAGAAGGGGAAAAATGTCGATCTTTTTTTAAATATATTTACATGCAAATGGCATAGTTGGAACTATGGATTTTCTGCCGATTTTATTGTTGAGGTCGTTCAGTTTCAAATGTTTTGCTTTAGTGTCATATGTACCATAACTACAAAAAGAGGAATAGAGCCGCAGCCTTTCCTTTCTAAAAACAACTGGACAGTGTAATTAAACAAAAAATTGTAAAGGAAAAAAAATGTAATTGTTTAGATTCGTCCTTTAACCCTTTCCGTTCATATCTCGTGCTGTGCCACAACAAATTGCTAAGTGAATCTTTGTACACTGGAATCCAAAAATAATATAGAATTTTGAAGATGCTTCAAAATTGGAGTTAATATAGATACTATGGTTCGCAATCAGTGACTGAGGATCGTGAGATATACTATCGTCGGAACTCACATTTTACAGTGAAGATTCGGTCACGAGGGCAATTAAGGGGGCCGCCAGAAAGGGATGAGGGCGAAAATGGAGTTTGACCCATCCTGTTTCACAGAAAGCTGATAACAATTGATGAAAGTTACATCTCGTTATGTTTGCTGTGCTTAGTACTTGCATGCATTTTCGCGAAAATAGCACCTATTTTCGAGAAGATATAGAGGTTTTCTTAAAAAATCCCAAATTTTTCCGCATGTTTTTTGCTTATACATGCAGAGTTTTCAACTAAATTGTACGAAACTTGCACAATACTTGACAGTATGTTAAAGAAGCACTGTATTTAAATTTGAATATTTCGGGAAATATGAGCATTTGTATTAAATAATTTTTTACTGCGCATGTGCGACACGTAGCTTAATTTTTTTCATTACTTCAGAGCCAGACATATAGGACAACTTATGTAAAGATTTCAGTTAAATATCATTAGTATTCAGAAAGATATCGGCATTGTAACTTGGTGAATTTCGGTATACTCTATGAGAAGCTAAATGATGAGGGTTCTTGCACAAACTGATATTTTTTACACTTGAATCTTCGAACAGTAATATTGAATTTTATGAAAGTTGAAAATCCTGAATACTTATGGACGAGTTTTCTGCTTTGTTTGTTTACATTTAAGTGCCTGTGCTACGTAATTTCGGTGTAATGCTAAGTCATTGGAATCTTCAAAGCGGAAGTCCAATATACAAGCAGATAAAGTCAAGATTTTTAATGTAAGTAAAAAAAACCAGAAAACTCGTCCATAAATTAAATACATAGTTTAAATTACAGTTCGACGATTACTATTCGAAGATTCAAGTTTAAAAAATATCAGTTTGTGCTAGAACCCTCCCTCATCAGTTAGCTTTTCTTAGAGTGTACTGAAATTCACCAAGTTGCAATGCCGATATCTTTCTGAATACTAATGGTATTGAATTGAAAATTTTATATAAGTTGCCCTATATGAAGTTATAAAAAATAATTTCGCTACGTTTCGCACATACGCAGTAAAAAATTATTTACTACAAATGCTCATATTTCCTGTAACATTCAAATTTTCGAATTCCAATTTTTAATGCAATGCTTCTTGAACATATTGTCAAGCATTCTGTAAGTTTCGTACAATTTGGTGCAAAACTCTGCTCGTTAAAAGCAAAAAACATGCGGAAAAATTAGGTATTTTTAAAGAAAACCTTTATATCTTCCCGAAGAATTGTGCTGTGTTTACAAAAATGCATGTAAATATTATGCACATCAAACATAACCATTCATGAAAGTTACATCTCGTTATGAGCTTTCTGTGAAACAGGATGGGCCAAACTCCGTTTTCGCTCTCATCCCTTTCTGGTGGCCCCCTTAATTGCCCTGGTGACCGAATCTTCACTGCAATATGTGTATGATACTGGAATGAATGTCACACGACTCTCAGCAACTGATTGCGAACCATAGTATCCAAATTAAATACAATCTTGTAGCATCTTCAAAATTGTGCCTTATTTTTGTACACCAGTGTACTTATGGACGAGTTTTCTGGTTTGTTTACGTACATTAAAAACCTTGACTTTATCTGCTTGTATGTTGGACTTCCGCTTTTAAGATTTCATTGACTTAGCATTACACCGAAATTGCGTAGTACAGGATCTTAAATTTAAAAAACAAAGCAGAAAACTCGTCCATAGGGTCGATATTTTCCTAAATGCTTGCATCGGTAATTCTTAACTTTTGGGGAAAATAGGTGCTATTTTTGCGAAAATGCATGCAAGTACTAAGCACAACAAACATAACGAGATGTAACTTTCATCAATGGTTATCAGCTTTCTGTGAAACAGGATGGGTCAAACTCCGTTTTCGCCCTCATCCCTTTCTGGCGGCCCCCTTAATTGCCCTCGTGACCGAATCTTTACTGTAATATGTGTATAATACTCGATTGAATGTCACACGACTCTCAGCAACTGATTGCGAACCATAGTGTCTTAATTAACTACAATCTTGTAGCATCTTCAAAATTGCGCATTATTTTTGGACACTAGTGTACGTTTGGACGAGTTTTCTGGTTTGTTTACTTACATTAAAAACCTTGACTTTATCTGCTTGTATGTTCGACTTCCGCTTTGAGGATTCCATTGACTTAGCATTACACCGGAATTACGTAATAGTAGTAGAAGTATTTGAGATGTATGCTCGCTGATCCAGCTGCTTTATCTCTATTTATCCTTCAAGCAAAAAAAAGGAATACTAATGTATGGAAAGTTTAAATAGAGCTAATACGATGAATATGTTGTAAAAACTTAGAAACAAAAGGAATTTTCTTCTTAGCATCTACTATAAGATCGAAAAGACAAGAAAGGAAAGCGGAAGACAACCGAAATGCTGACGCAGAATTTCCCTTTGAGGGGAATATTTCGTGCATTCAAAGAGAATATGAATTAAGGTTTCCTCCTGTAAACAAAATTTGCACAGAGGTGACGAAATCAGATCAAATCTATGTAATTTAACATTATGAGGATAAGTGACCGTTCTAAAGCGTGAAAGCAGGACATCAGTCTTGCGATTAGGGGGAAGGATTCTGTGTTCTTGTTTAATGGTACTAAGATGTGAAAATTTAGTGCAATATTTAGAATTTAGCCATATTTTATTGAATTCTTGTTCATAAAATTTCTTTGAATTATTACCAAGATCTTCATGAGAAATCCAACTGAGTAGTTTAGTGTTCGGAGCAGAACGGGTTAATGAATCAACCAATTCCTTCTCGTTTATTCCAGAATGTCCTGGAGTTCGAACAAATTCAATCGAAATTATTTTTTCTATAACTGTAGAAATCTGATGAGCAAGAAGATTAATTACACGTTTAGAATGCCTATTTGAAGCTTTTAACGCTTTGAGAACAGAAATACTATCGGTAAGGATGACATATTGCCGATCTTCATTTACGAATTGTGATATAGCGTGAATAAGTGCCATTGCCTCAGCAGTAAAAATGCAATTGTGATACGGAATATAACCCTGAAGAGTTTTCACCGGTGTTGATATTAGTTATTGCAATGGTACATTTTTGAAAAGATTTAGAAGCATCTGTTGCTATCACTATTTTGTTTTGCCAATATTTATTTTTATGATCAATGAAAAATGTTTTAATTATATTTGTGGGAAATTTTTTCGATTGAAAGGGAAGGCAATCGATGAGAAATTCAACTTTTTCATTCTGATTAAATGGTTGATAAGTAGGAATACGATCATTGATTTTAAAATTAATACCGTTAAAGCGATCTGCAAAATAATGGTTGAGAGAAACGGATTTCTTTAATCTTGGAGGAGTGGGGAAAGGAACAAGAAATTGAAATAAGGGAGAAGACCTGCCAAAGGATAAATGCTTAATCCAAAACCGTTCAACCAGCATTTTAAGTCTGAGTGCTATCGGGTATTCACCAGCCTCCTTCATGAGTATCGGAACTGGTGTCCATTTGGGAATACCTGTTGCAAAACGCAGAGCTGATTTGTAAATTATTTCTAAAATATTTATGGTACTGCCACTTGACGAGATGAAGACGTGACATCCATATTCTATCTTGCTTCTTATTATCGCATTAACAATTTTAACCAAATGTGATACCCCAAGTATTACCAGCTAATGACTTTAATGCATTTAGCCTCTTGATCACAGACCTCTTCAAAAATAGAAAATGTTGTTTAAAACTTAAATTTGCGTCAAATATCAATCCAAGTGCTTTAATATTTCGTTTCCAAACAATGTCGGAGCCCTGAATTTTGAGAGACAAAGCAGGGGTCTGACGTTGATTGGAAAAGTTTAGAGCTTCACTCTTATCGGGCTGAATTCTTAATTTCCAGATATTGCACCACTGAGTGATTTTGTCAATAGAAAACTGTATGTTTTTTTAGGGCAATTGAAAGATTGGTACTACAACTTAATAAAATGATGTCATCTGCATAAATAAAACATTAAGTATTTGGATGAATAATGTCGAATATATCTCTCGTATATGTTGAAAATAAAAATCCACTCAAAACGCTTCCTTGGGGAATGCCACTATGAGAATTTTTGTAATTAGATATGTAATTTCTCCAAAAGACTAAATTTCCGTTGAACTAAGAAATTATGTAACCATTTCGCAATTTTCCCCCTTAATTCCAATTTTAAGAATTTTGAAAAAGAGTCCAACTCTCCAGACTGAATCGTAAGCTGAAGCTATGTCCACATTAATTAAAATACAAAACTTCTTTTCGTTTTTAGCTTGAACAATTTTATGATATATCAAGGATAATATATAATTACTGTCCTTATCTAGAAGAAAACCTGCATGATGAGGATGAAATTTCTGAATTATGTCATTACGAAGAATCCTTTGAAGAAGTAATCTCTCAAAAAGTTTACAAAAAACAGATGTTAGGGAAATTGGTCTGTATGATTAAAGTTGCCTAGGGTCTTTTTTTAGTTTGACGATTGGTAAAATCTTTGAAATAGTCCATTCTTCAGGAACTTCACCAGATATCCAAAAATTATTGAACAAACTTAACATTTGCCTTTTATACGACTCGGGAAGATTTTTTATAAATTGTGCCGAAATTCCATCCAATCCTGGGGCTGTATTAGGCGTTTTATTTAAAATCTTTTGTAACTCTTCGAAGGTAAATAGAGAAATTTGTTGAGATTTTTCATCATACGATAAATCAAAAGGAATGCATTCGTCGATTATCGGAAGAGTATAATGGTTTGCAAAATGATGGGCTTGGACGATAGGATCTGAAACTAGAACGTTATTAATTTGAATGATCTTAGAACAATCAGCTGGACGATTATCTCTATAGCCTTAAAAATTTTAAAGATTTTCTGAGAAAAAGCCGCACTTTCGCATGTTTTATCCCAATATTGTCTTTGGAGTTTTATTGTTAATTTCGTTAACTGAGCTGAAATTTTTTTTTTATATTTTAACCAATGAGATAAAGAAAAGTGAAAACGAGCAAGTCTTAGCATTTTTCTTTTTTGTCCAAGAAGATAATTGCATTTCGAATTCCACCAAGGGGTCGTTGGTTGGGTGGAAACTGTTACAACAGAGGTGCATTCATTTAACGTTTTTTTGCAAAAAGCTTCAAAATTATTATAGTCTTGGCAATCTTTTCCACCAATTTTATGATCATTCAAATAATCGCCGACTTCCCTGCAGTTGATTTTCTTCCTGGAACATTTATTTTCTTCTTATTAATAAAAGTTATAATGGGAAATGATCACTTTCCATAGGATCAGAATGAACCTGAAGAGTAATGTAAGGGAAAATGTCTGGACTGGTTATTGCAAGGTCCAATAATGAAGTGGATGCGTCTGTAAAATGAGTTGGAATGCGCGTATTGATGATATTCAGATTATTTTCGATGATCCAATCTAAAAATAATTCTCCGTTTGTACTTGCATTTTGAGCTCCTAGGGCCGGATGTCTGGAGTGGAAATCACCCACAATAATATGGTTGCGATATTTGAGATAATAAATTATTAAGCCATACAACCTCAAAACAACCATATGGGGAATAAAGATTAACAAAGGTAAATTCTGAATGATGAAAGAAAACTTTTATTGCTTGAACCTCATTACTTGATGAAGGCAACTGAAGACTGATGATATGACTTGAAATTTTACGATCAGCAGCTATGTGAGAAGACCGCCACCTCTATTGGATGATTCATGATCTTTTCTATAAATAATTTTGTTTTGAAAATGAAAGTTCGTTGAAGGATTAAGGAAAGTTTCCTGGATGGCGATAATATTATGCCTAGAAAGAAAATGTTTACACCATTGATTTTTTGCTCTAATATTGCGAGCATTCCATTGGATTAACGAAAAGCACACATTTGAGAACATGGAAAAAACAAAGACACAACATAAACAATGATGCAGGAAAAAAAATTGTAGAGGAATCTCCTCAGTAAACATTTTAGAGTCGTTGCTGGAAGCTAATGGCAATCCAGTAAGAAGATTCTTGGAGATATTCAAGCTCTTATTTTGTTAACTGTAAGTTTTGGTTTTTATAACCGCTTCTACTATCAATTGTTTCCTTTGTGAGACAAGAAAAAACATGTTGAAATTGTTGTATGACATTTTCGAGTGAAGATTGGAAAGTCTGTTTCTGCTCATTAAGAGCCGACAGTATTAGATTTTGCGTTTCTTTCATAAATTGTAAAATGATGCAAGTTAGAGTTCTTCTTTGTTCACATATTTATCGGGCGATTCAACCGCATTTGCAAATTTGACGATGCATACGAGGATATATCTCTCGAATTACTCTGCATTCTTCTGGCCTCTATAAATGAAAGGTGATTAATACACTTAAATTTTAGGAAGTCCTTTTCTTCTTTGCGCTTAGGACAATCGAAGTCCATAGCTTTATGAGGACCTTTGCAATTAATGCATTTTAATACATTATTCATACACGTGGCACTAGGATGGTTTTCGCTGCAATTACTACAAACAGGGGAAGTGATTTTGCGTAGCTTACTTGGATGTGTAAAGGAAAAGCAAATATGACATTGTCTTGGATTGTCTATAAAAAGATTTGTTTTTTGTCGAGTTAACCAAATTTTGTTGAAGTCCGGAAGGATAGTTCCAAAAATAGTGATTAAAACATTTTCAGAAGGTTCATTATTGCGCATGAAACGTCGCATTGCAAGTACATTAACATCATTTTCCTGTTCGATTTCCTTCCCTAATTCTTCCAACGAAATATCTTTTGAGATGTTGCGGAGTAGAAAACGAGTTGAAATATGTTCATGTCTTAGGAAACAAGATACCGGAGTTCCAAGAATAGCTTTAATAATTACCAATTATTTTGCTGTGCTAATATTATGAGTAATAAGTAATTTCCCTTGTCTAGTTAATTGCACGTGATCAATGTTTTTGATATTAGATACCTTTGATGCGATATTGTCTTTAAGTAGCTTTGGGTACAATTAGGAAAATTTCCCGAAATTGCCTGAAATAAAAATGTGAATTTTGTGCACCAACTCTGCCCTCATTCTCAACCTGAGGAACAGGATCAATAAAAGGCCGGTACAAAACTGCAGGGTCCATTTCCACGACAAAACCCAAAAAGGATGCCAAGTGAAAAGTGCGAGGAGAAAAATAGTCCTAAAACATTGCACAAGAAAAAACGGGGAAAAACACTGCTTACCTTGCCACAAGAGAAAGGAAATTGTATGAAAAATAAAAGGATGAAAAAAACCAGGCAAAGAAACTAGTAAAACTAGTTTATATAACTGGACAATTCAGAAACCAAATTGCTACGTCAGCCAGCGAGCATACATCCATCGACGTGTAAAATATGAAAATTATTAATCCTGGAATTACGTAGTACAGACACTTAAATGTAAACAAACAAAGCAAAAAATTCGTCCTAGGGTCGATATTTTCTTAAATCCTTTGCTTGCATCGGTAATTTTAAACTTTTGGGTCTCTCCTAGTGTCCTAAAATTAACAGAATGGGCGGAGCGAGAAGACGTGAATTAAAATTCAAAAAGCAAAGCGACACCAAAAGAAGAAAAAAATACGTTCCATTAATGCAAAAATGTAATGCTACCCCCAAAAATAGGTAAATACATGAATGTAACGCGAAAGGTATTTTGAGCATTTTGAAATTTCATATTTCAAAATTTCTGTGAGGGGGAAAATTCAACAAAAATCTTTAGAAGATATCACGATTAAATTTGATATGAAAGGTTGTAACCCAAATACTAAATGGGTTAGAATCCTTATCTTACAAGTTAACAAAGTAAGAGCTTTCTTGCTTGAATAGAGGAAGTGATGTCTGGTAAGTTTTTTAAAATGACATTTCTTCTGTCTGAGTTCATTAAAAAGGTGTACAATTAAATATATAGCAATATATTGTTACAAAAATCTTCTGTTGGGTATACGATGAAAGCAGTCCAAGAAGCTGGATAATTGAAAATGACGTTTTATTTCACGAATAAATTCTCTCAGCTTCACCATGGAACACTCTAGACATCTGTTAGATTGCAAAAATGCAACTACATCATTTTTTCGGCTTTACCAGTACTTTTAAATAATTTATATTTTCGCCACCAAAGTTTCGTTCTTATCTTGTGGCAACTTTTAAATTATCAACGGAATTTTTTACAGTTTTAATAAATATCTCAATTTATCATATTTATTTTTAGAGTAATCAACTTAATTATTAATTGCTTTAACTTTTTATGTAATTTCTTTTAATGTTTCAATGTTTATTAAATTACAAAGTACTTTTATTTCACGGAACTATATGCTCGCCATTTTGAGCGGCGGAGGTTTTTGTGTGTGAAACTGTCGAGCGTCACCTGTCTGGGAGAGATTCCTTTGTGTAACTAGATTGGCTTGTCTGAACGTATAATAGAGTTATGCATCTGAGGGGCCGTTAGTCCTTTTCGGTTCTCATCCTCTCAGGTGTGCAGATGGGCAAAAAGATATCCAAAAAATGATGTGGTGAAAGATGGTAAGCGGAATCAACTTTTAAAATATCTTCTTGAAAAACGTCTGTCTGCTGATGTGCCGTTAAAACCGACGATACGTTGTCATGGTCCTCTTCAGAACGCTGTGAAATGGATCTACAAATAATCACAAGCAGGATATAATTTTAAAGGCCAATTTTGGAAGAATAAGCTGTTGAAGTGCTGTGGAAACCGACTTCCCTTTGTTTTGGGTCTCTTCAGAACGAAGGTAACGACTGTGTGCCACTGAAATGGTCAGTGTAGGGAGGTAATGTGAAGGTGAGATGGAGAATAATGTATTTTTGAAACAGAGCTCATTAAGCTAAATATGAACTGAGTGGCAGTAAATTCTGCATTTTCACCAATCGTAAAATTTTCGCACTAATTTCATCGAAACCAGTTCAACTGCAGTAAAAAATGTGCATTTTCAACAAAGTTTCCAAATTGAGTTTTTTGCCCAGTTATGCATCTACATAGTATAGTTTCTACGGAGTGCACTCTTTCTTTCAATTTCTTATTTTCTTTGCATCTCAGCAATTTCAAGGGCCGCGGTGGCCTAGTGGTAAGGTCTCGGCTTTGGGGCCGGAGGGTTCCAGGTTCGAGACCCGATTCCACTGAAGAAGAAGAAGATGTATGGGGCCTGTTGCACGTTAAATCATACGTAGTGGTCAAACGTCCTCCCGTTGGTGTGGCGTGGAAGTTTGGAGAGGGGGGGGTGCCAGCTCAGGTGTCGTCCTCGTCATCTGACCGAGGTTCAAAATTACGAGGTCCGTCCCAAAATAGCCCTCGTGTTGCTTCAAAAACGGGACGTTAATATAACTAAAACTAAAAACTAAAACTCAGCAATTTCAAAGTCTGCAGCGTTTTTGTATTAATGTGTATATTTTTATTTGTTTTTTATGTGTTGGTTATGATCAGAACAATAATTTGTTATTTCGATATTCTTGAACAGTATTAATTTAAAGTTGGCAGTAAATATATTTAAAAAATTGTTAATAAAAATATTTTAATACAGAAATCTAATCTTTTTGTATCTTTCAATTGTAACCCAAATGCAATGTACTTTTGTTTCGCAAATTTCCTCCATACAGGTTAAAATTTTTCTTGGTAGTCTAGAAAAGGTAGGTAATTACTTATGTGAAAATTAAAATTGTATTTTTATTTGAATTCATTTTTTAGCACCAATTGATCTTTCATAAGTGAATATATTATCAATCTTTCATAATGGTGCTATAAATCAGGATTCTAGACTGCTAAAATTAAAATTCAAATATTTTAACTTAACTTATATTAAATCTCCCATTTTAACATTCATTTTAACAATATCAGAGGGAGATATAAAATATAAACCGATATAAAAATAAAAACAGGTTTGCCCGAGACAGTTTTTTAAGCAGGAACAAAAAGTGAAAAACCGGAACTTCTGCTCACTTTCTTCAAAACCAGGATAAGAACGGGCATCTTTTAAAGCCAAAAACTAGGACTGTTTCGGATAATCCAGGGCATCTAGTCGTACAAGAATCACTGCCGATAAACTTCAAATGAATAGTTATTTTGCTGTCATTCAAGGCAAATTTCAGGCAACAAATAAGGACCCTGAGGATATTATAGCCAGTGCTGCAAATACGGCCACTTGGTGGTTTCAGTGTTAGCTTCAATGCTTATCGAAAGAGGGTTCCATTGCATTGAAAAGGAAGATAAAAAGAAGTTATAGCGGTGAGCCAAGCTGGGGATTGTTCGCAAGCATTCCCTGCGGAAGAGGAAATCTGTGTTTACTTGCCTTTCCAGAGCTGTCTTTGTTATTTTTGTATAGTAAGTATATCTTTTTTGAGAGGATACCAAGAAGACTACTTCAATGGACATGGCGACATTTTTCGTCATGGAAATTTTTAACCTTCCAGCTGGCGCGCATATGTGGAAGATACTTCTCTCTCCATCGTGTATCATATTACATGTTTATATCGTGTTCTTTCACAAAACATCATGCAACTTTTACTTATATAATCTGTATTTATTAGCTGCACACAGATTGTATAAATAAAAAATTACATTAAAAGCTATAAAAATGATATAAATATGTAACATGATGCACGATAGAAGTATCTCCTACATACGCGCGCACGCCGGAAGGTTAATTCTTGGTACATTGAAAATATTTGATTTATACACTGAAGAGCCAAAACATTATGACCACCTACTCAATAACGCGTTGCGCCTCCTTTGCCCTTCAAAACAGCTGCAACTCGCCTGGGCATAGATGCCACAAATTTTTGGTACATGACTGGAGACAGGTTGTACCAAATGTCTAAGCAGCGGTCACGCAAAGTCGAGATATTCGGACATGGTGGTGTTTGAGCTCTGAGCTGCCGCTCCATGACATCCCAAATGTGCTCCATCGGATTAAGATCCGGCGAGTTAGGTGACCTGGACATTAAGTGGAATTCATCAGTATGCTCCTCGAACCACTACAACACAATCCGAGCCTTCTGACATGGGGCGTTGTACTGCTGGAAGATTCCATTTCCAGTTGGGAAGACAAACGCCATGTAAGGGTGCAACTCATCCGCAATGATGTTCAGATAGTTCGCAGCTTTCATGGTCTGTTCTACCACAACTACGGGTCCCAGACTCGCCTATGAGAACGTTTCTCAAAGCATAATACCACCGCCACCACCACCCTGTGTATGACATGCTGTACAAAAGGGAAGCAAATGTTCGCCTGGCAGAAGGCGTACCCTGACACGACCATCGACGTGATGAATGAGAAATCGGGATTCATCCGACCAGGCAACTCTCTTCCACTCATCCATGGTCTAGTCTCGATGTTCCCGGGCCCACTGTAGGCGTAGTTGACGATGACGCTTGGTCAACAGAGGCACACGAGTGGGACGTCTGCTGCACAGTTCCATATCCAACAGTGTCCTCTGAACTGCGTGTTCTAAAACACTTGCGCTTGAACCTGCATTGTATTGGGCTGTCAGCTGAGCCACTGTCTGGCGCCGATTTTGCTTTACCAGCGGGACAGTCTCCGTCGTCCTTTTTCTTTGATGACGCGTGGACGACCAACACTTTGGCGTCTACTGCTGGTGTCACCGTCATTTATCCACTTTGCATGAATACTAACAACGGCAGATCGCGAACAACCCACCAGTCGTGTAGTTTCGGTGATACTCGTTCCGAGTCTTCGGGCCATTGCGATCTGCCCTCTATCAAATTCGCTTTGATCAGCAGCCTTTCCCATCACTCGCAAAAGTAAGTGCAAGAATGATTACTTACCTTCTCCAGCAGCAGTTAAATACCATTCTCACTTAACCACGTGCCCTCCACGTCATCCAGACGAGTTCATTGAAAAATGTGGGGATGGTCATAATGTTTTGGCTCGTCAGTGTATATTATATATCATAAAATATTTTGTCGAAATAAATATAATCAATAAGTTAAAAACGATTTTCTTTCATTACTTGAGGTGTGATGATATTACTTCTCACTGAGAAGAAAAAAGTCCCCATTGTGAAACGAGTTGATCAAAAGTTGATTCCCCAGTTAATAGGTTAAGAAATGTAATGCATTTTTGAAACTTTTAGGAATTTTAACGCTTTTCAATAATATGTGATTACTTTTCTCAAAACAATTATGCAGGTTTATGCATGAATCGAAAAAGAGAGGCAGCCGTAGAGAAATAATGCCATTATTGGCCATAATACCTGCACTCTGTCGTCCTTTGAAAAATCACAAACTTTATTTTTATTTCTATTCTTGTTTTGCCCCATCTCATTATGTACCTTAACGTTTAGGTCAACATACCCGGAAAAAGAGGATAAGAGTAGACTAGAGCCAGGAGAACACAAACTTAGCTATAGCTACAGTTAAACAGGAAAAGCTTTAGCCTTTCGCAACCAACCAAATCTATGACATCCCAAAGTATACATTATGTAACTGCCGGCTGAAAACAAAACTGTCAAATCTAAACTTGGCTGGAAATGTGTCTTAACCGCACAACAAGAATCTAAATTGATTGAAAGATTTTTCGACTTGCGGAAGCCGAATCTTCTATGATATCAACGATGATCAATATGAGCGTTTTCAGATTATTGTAAAAAGAATAACATCAAGAATATCTTTGCCACAACGCTTCTGGAGGATGTTGACTGAAATGGTTCTTCGCTCGACACTCGGAAGCGGTTGGTTCCTACAAGAATCAGAGGATGAGTCTTGGGCGGACAAAGTGAGGCTAATTAAAGTTATTGTATCTGTCATTTTTAAGTTGAAAGGAATCCTTTTAGAGCAGAGCCAGAATAGAAAGAAAAAAGTTTGTGACGATAGTGAGTTTGAACTTTTTTTATTCGTGAAACGGAATATGTGTTCGGTTTGTGGACAATATATTCAAGAATCGTATATGGGTTTAGAAGTAAGGCTAAATCCTTTTTGGTTTTTCATGTGTTATAGCGACACCCGAGTTTACTTATCGAACCTTCGGATTACGCCAAGATTGCAGCTGGGATTTCGCCAAGCTCATAAGTTCAATGTGCTAGCGAAGCTACTAGTTTCGGACTCCCGCAGCTAGCGAAGCCGTAGGATTTTTTAAAGTTAAAAAATCTGCCTGGTTCCCATTTAGCGGTCCCTTAACAAGGAATATTTTTTAAAAACTTATGCGAATTCGAGAACAAAAGCAACAAGTAAAAACGCGAGCAAAAGAGTGATACGATTCTTGAATGAACACGTGCTGTTTTTATAGAATTGCAAACGTTTTGGCGAGATTTTACCACAAACTTGGCATTATATCTCGGTTGCTTAGCGATTCAATCTCGGGGGCCGCTATAATACACGAGTACCCTTTTTTTACATCCCCAGATTGTGACTTTTAAAACTGTTACGGGACTTTTATGTGAATTTGTTGGAAATTCAGGCCGGAGTTTCAAACTTTTTGACCGTTTGCATTTTTGTCAACATTTTGGAATGTTTTTGATTTTTTGGAATTATTTTTATTTACATTTGAATTATTTCAAATAAAGATGAATAAGTTCTGTTTACAAAAATAATGAAGTCGTATCTTTTTATCATTGCCTTTATTGATTAAGTGAAGTGAAACTCTGTAATGGATTTAGTCAGGAAAAAAAGGAAAGTCTTCGAATTATCTTCATTCCGCATACTGCCTTAAAAAAAGTGTTTGCGAAATTTTAAATTTTAAAGTGAAAACCTCAAGTATAAATAAAGTTTAAAAAATACTTAAAGAGGATAGATAGCATTAATAACAACTTGTTTTCAGATTTCAGCTATCCACAACCATCACAATTTTAGTTTGAAATAGAGTGGCCATATTACCCTCAGGTATCTTAGTTTGATTTTAAAAATACAAAAAATGCTGATGGCAGCAAAATCTAAACATGGGAAAAGTCTTAAAAGAAAGAAAGCGGTGAAAAAAAAAAAACTGCCATAGACAGATGTGATTTCTTTTTAAAAGAACATTTGATATCTGTTTTTATATCGGATTTGATAAATCTCGTGTGGCTGTGCATTTTCTCACGGAAGTTCTATTAGATAAAAAAAAAAAACAACCCAATTATTGTAATGAAACGCTAACAGTAGCTCTGTCTCTGCTACTTTTGTATCACGTTTCAGGAAGTAAGTTGGCTTATTTATTCAATAAAAACATAATATGGAAATTATTTTTATTTTTGATTTTTATGTTATACAGATTGTTGTTAAAAAAGCAAAAATAGATGTATATAAAATAACTCAATAAATTCAAAACTATATAAAAACTTGAATATGTCAAAAAAGCCCTACAGCTGCTAACGTTGTTGTTTTGTAGATGGACTAAATGGTTCATTTGCAACATAAATTGTATCAATTATGTTTAACTTTTCTCTGCGCAGTGATGTATATTTGCGTCATTATCATTTTTGAATTTTAAGGTTAATTTTGAATACTTTAATAAGTGATTAATGAAAAAAGTTTCTTACTACATTTCTTGACTTGACGAAGGAGAGATTTTTAGCAAATAAATTATAATTAAATAATTAATGTTTTTTAATTAAGACTTTCGTGTCGTGACTCACAGTGTCCATGCTTCATCAGCATTTCTTCATGCCATGAACGTGTTGATTCCTTTTAATTAAAATGAAGTTTAAAATTAAATTTTCTTAATTATTTCTCCTATTTCCTTTAAACTAATTTTATATACATATACAATTAAACGTTTCAATCGTTTTTTAAAGCAAAATCCTGGAATACTCGTGCTTCTGTTATTGAAACAAAGAATTAAAATATATTGATAGATAGTTAAAACGAATTGTTCAATTATGAAATAAATGAATTCAGTTGCAAGCTGTTTGTATATAGGAAAATAGCTCACAGAAGTACTTATAATTTATTAATTTTTTTTTCTCTTTTTCTTGATATACACTTGACGCAATAAACTTAATTTCATATTCAGCAACAGGCGAAGCTACAGGCAGATGAAAAGTCAAGTTTCTTCCCGTTTATTCAGATGTTTGAATTTTAATAAAATATTGCCCCCTTACCCCAGAAACATGAATGCTCAATTTTTCACTTTTTGATTTTATCATCTGGTTGGATCACCTATTTTTCTATCTGAATAACGAATAAGAGGTCCTGTACCATGCTGCTATGTGTTTAAAACACATTCCAGGGGGAAAAAAACGCAGATAAATTATGAGAGTACAATAAACATTCAAACGGCTTGCCCCAAATTTTCGAAATTCGCACGTTCATGTCTTTGGCATAAGGGTGACCATGTGCATGTTTATTAAGAATTAGCAGTATTTCTGTATATTTTAATTTGAATAGTTAACTAGTCTTCTATCTAGAGCGTGGCAGTATTAATTTAAAAATATCTTGTACAACGATTGTGACTTCATAATTAGTGTTCTTAATTTTTCTTAGTAATTACTTCATTAGCATTAAGACATTCGCTACCAGGACCTCAGACGAAAATCGACCACTACATTCTATATATTTTTTCTTCTAAGATGATTTGCTATTTATGATGCCAATTATTTATCCTTGTTATTGGTGGTGTGTGTGTTTTTCAATATTTTCCGTATTAAAAGCATATCCTACAGAAATAAATAAAATAAGCAATTTTGGAACCTTTGACACAAATGAGATGTTGATATATATGTGAACAATATTTTTGTGCTCCACATAAATCATGCAAATCGAATAAATTGCATTAAAATGAAATTGATTTATAGGAAAAGGAAAAGCAAAATACAACTTATTCAATCTGAATTATAAGTTATTTATTTTTATGATAAATTTTGATTACAATAAAATAGTAGAAATGCTTTTAAAACTCGAGTTGCTTTTTTAACATTATAATAACCAGCTGGACCATTCAAGTGCTATTAAGAAAAACACAATCAGGTGACTATCCTAGATCAAGGACATACCCTCCATTTATTTTATTGCCTTATAATTCACCATGACCATACGTGGTACACTTACGTGTAACTAATTATAAACTTAAAACAGAATAGATGTCAGATATTTGCTAATTAGCTATGAAAAGTTGGGTTTTCCTACTCGTAGTCCGCGTGGCCCAACGGATAAGGCGTCTGACTTCGAATCAGAAGATTGCAGGTTCGAATCCTGTCGCGGACGAGGTGGTTTTTTTTTCGTTCTGTACTCCAGCAGTGTATACTGGAGCCCACAAAGGGCTTCGCATGCAGTGGCGCAACTGGGGTAGGGCACGTGCCCCGGGCAGAATTGCCACGGGGCGCAAAATTAAGTAATCAATTAGTTGTATTTAAAAGATATGCAAATTGCTCAATGTATCAAATGTACTTTGCAATGTATCAAAGATTTCATAGGAAAAACAATTTGAGTTTTTTTTATATTTGAGTCTTTTATATTTGAATTTAATTAAAGTTTGAATACATAAAATTTTTTCTGAAAGTTTAGCAAAATTTTTAAAAAAATTTTTGAATTGTTATAAATTTTTTAAAACCATTTTTGTGAAATGTTCTTAAGATACCTTTTAGATTAAAGAGCTATCCGTATATAATGACCATCGTGAAGTTATTTATGATGTATAATTAATATCAACTCAAAAATGAGTCGTATATTTATTTTAGGTTTATTTGAACTTTGCACTCCCAGGCATAAAGTTTCCAAAAAAAAAAATGATCACATTTGAAAAGAAAAATAGTGGAGGAGGCGCAGTTTTGATATTTGCCCTGGGCACCATTTTATGTAGGTACGCCACTGTTTGCATGCTGTGACTCTGGTAAAGATCTTCTTAATGCCAAAATAAATGAACAAGTAATAAGGAAGACAAAATCTTTGTGGAAGTTTGTTCTACTTTTCGCATTTTATGTTCAATTTTATCTTTTTTGTTACATATGTTCACCAAAGTTCTCTAAGAAAATAATACTGATTATCAGGAAGACCCTTTTATGTGAATGCAATGCGAATTTACTAGACTTGATGGATTTTACATAACCTTTCAGCATTCTCTCATTGATAACAATGGATCTTATTCAAAAGTAAAGGTCGTGACACAATTTTTAACAGTTTAATTAGAATTTTGCATTTTTCAGATCTCGCTAGCAAAATGGGGAGCTGGTTCCGAAACCTCTCAATCCTTGTAATCGCCTTCATCGTCTGCAGCCAGATTCACCAAAGTGGTGAGTGAATCTTCAGTTTACATATTTTAAATATTAATGAAATAATGATGCGAAAGTCAATTGAAACTTTCTTATTGTGTAAAAAGCAGTTTAGTTAGGTTAACGTAACGGTTTGAAACTCACAGGGTCATTTTTCAGACAGACCACGCCATTTTGATTCATGATCAGATGACAAGGACGAAATCTGGTGTGTCACCCCTCTTTAAACTTTCATACCATACCAGCGGAGAATGTATGACCCCAAAAGACGTAAATTGCACCTCGCCCGCATACACGGTGGAACTGGGTTTCGAAATCGCAGCCCCTCGGTCCCAAAGCCATTCTGCTTCCAGGATAACGCAGCCCGCAATACTGGGCAGAGATAGTATTAGAGAGACGATTCTATCGGAATATTAATTGCTGAGAACTTTTACTCGAAAAATTATTTACAATATATTACCATTAAAGGTTAGTTTTTTGTGTGACTTTTTAGAATCTCATAGTTAAATCTTATGTCTTCGAACTAAATTAAAAATACAAATTAAGGGAAGTTTTAATTGTGAAAGAGGTAAAATATCAACAGAAAACGAATGAAAAAGAACGAGGAGGAAGAAGAATCTGGTGCATGTCATCAGAGGCCTTCATCCATGCAGATTCAAAATTAGAATAGGGTTTTTGTAGGAAAAACGACTTTAAGGTCTAAATTTGAATTTTCCTTTAAGGCCTGAACCTATTCCGGAACAAATTGGAAAGAAAACATTTATACACAAAGAAGAAATTCAAAACAGTCTTTTAAACATATATCGCAATTTTTTCCTGGATGATGCTGCACTTGTGCGCACCAAATAAATTGCTTTTATTATTGTTGTATTGTCTTTTTTAGATACTTTTTCTATTTTTTCTAGCCTTAGAACTAACATTTTGAAATTCTCAAGTATCACTCGGACACAGTTTTACACAGTGAGGAAAAGGGAAGCATATAATGATCACCCCGACCTACCATTAGCCTTCCGGCGCAGAAAAATGATTAGGGCGCCGCGAATAGTAACTCGGATACTATAGTCAGTTACCAAATAGCTATCACGATCTCATATACCAATCCCTCCCGTAGGAGGCAAGTCCCGTCATTGGCAATGACTTGCACCAGGATTGCTGCACCATCCGGGAAACCGAGATCATGCTTATTTATCCTGCAACTTCCATACACATATTCGTGGTACCCCCGGAGGTAATGAAGTAACAGAAACGTAATTTCGAAATACAGTCGAAATCTTCAATATTCAGAAATCTCGGCTATAATGAATTCCTGTTCGATTTTGTTTCATAGGCTTAAAGTAAGATACATTTTGTCTGGGCTTAAGATGCCTAAAAATAAGTTTCAACTGTAAGAATCGAGCACAATTGGTTAAAAATTCAGTCGCATTAAAGTAGGTAACTCCTCAAGTTTCTTTGCAGGTTAATGCCATTCAGTGTGAGCAAAACTGGTAACTTTTCAGACCAAACAGTAATATGTCTTTTATAATTTAGTAACATTTATGGTGCTGTTAGGTGATGGATCGAGGGAGGCAATTCCACGGCTTGGATTCCCAGATTTCTGAACTTAGCATCGTTCAATTTCTTTTTCTTGTGCCTTTATTAAAAAGACTGTATACCAGCAAAAAATTCACAACATGCATATTTTGAACTGCATAAAGCAGTTAATTTAATAACATTTCAAACGGTACTAAGCGGCAAGGGATCGATTGCCATTTGGATATCTGCAAAACCTATTAATAGTGCTCAGAGTGAACTTCATTGGCCTGGTAAGAAATTCAGGGATAATCATGAGTGGTTTTCTCACAGGCAGTATAAGCTAATACTTTTGGATACTATTAACCCGGATACCCTGTACTATCAAAAGACCACTTCAGTTTATATTGAACTCAAATTTTTCTCTCTAAGTTTAGTTCACTTTAAGTATTCTCTTTTATAAATTTGATTCCTGAAAATATGGTTTAATCCAACGTTATTTGTAGCGCGAGTTAACAGTAAAAAATTATCTTATTATTAAAAAACAACATTTGTTGAGTCTTGCTGAATTTGGATGTTACGAACTTTTGAGCAGCGTCTCTGGAATTTATGCTGAATAAATGAAAAGAATTTTATAAATAGATAGATAAACATAAGGGATGCCATTTTCTTCTAATAATTGAAGAAAAGTTTTTTTGGATGAAATCAAATGGGGTTTAGGTTTTTACCATTTTGTCTATCGATATAAAGAAAATACATTTGTGCAAAACTGAAGCACGGATTCGTTTTTCGCCTTAACTCTACAAAAAATCATCTAGGAGACATGGAAATCAGAATATAGAAAGAGTATCTAGCCCTTAGATGGTAACCACAAAGCAGTTACTCAGCCCAGCCTAGGCGTGCTGAAAAAGCATGAATGACACGGCCGCCATGACAATTAATCGGACACTGTGACAACCGCATTATAGCCCTCATTACGGGCAGCACATGTGATGACACCTCAGACTGGGGCACGATCTTTCATCGGTAGGTGGTAACTCGCCCCCACACTATTATAGTATCCCACAGGGAAGCAAGACTCTGCTTACTTTTACGGAAAATTCTCTTCCCCATATTTAAGATGCCGCTTTAATGTGGTAAGTATTTACATGATAAATTAAACATAATAGCGTAAAAATGAAATAGGCGCATGCAGTATGGAATTAGGAAGAAATGGCTTTATTGAAAGACTGGGGTCACTGCTGCAAACGATTGTCTGCCCAGGAGGGACAGAAACAAATAGAGGGACCTTAATAAGGAATATGAGCGCTCCTAATTACAATGGTTGCACGACACCGTCTATTCATGCTGAAGAACAGACGATTGATTAGTTGCGGTGGGAGGGTCCATTCCTCAACAAACATCTGTTTATGCTACTGAATGTTCTCGGGAGGAATGTTCTCATAGGAATAAATGAGGAGAGCTCGGTGGTTAATTGATTGAGTGATATTACCACTTTTCAGTAACCCTTTTGCTGAACGAGTTCGATGTGGTTTGGCACTATTGTCCATAAAGACGAAGTCCGGACCAATGGCACCTTGGAACAGATGCACTTAATTAAGGATCTCTTGTTGCCGAAAGCGATCTTCAGTTAAAGTCATTGGTGTTGTTTTCCTTTTCGGACCACAACCAGCTTTTCTCTCAGCTAAATCTGAGAAGGTTATCGCAGGTTTACTGATTTTCGATCCATAAAGGAAATTTCAAGATTTAGAGGAATATATATTGTTGTGACTTCTTGGATACTTATGAAGAACTATAGTAAAGAATTGTTCATCCTAAATAAACTCGTGATAAATTTTTTGATGAGTCCAGCTGTTCAGTGTGTATATGAAAACCGTATGGATTTTAGTTTTTTCGCCCTGTTTTGTCTTGGCTATACTTAGAACGCGCTGTTAAAATCTCTTGATTTCCTTTCGGCAGTTTATTTTAGTTCAATATATTTGGAATAACAGTATATTCCAGCCAGTTTTCCCCACAAAATGTGAGCGTCAGTTCACCTTCTTTCGCTTTGGATCTTTCCAAGACGATGATGCATAATTTAACTATTCATCTGAAATGGTCATGGTGAGTCTTGAACATCTTTTTAATTGATATAACTGAAATATGAAAAATTCCTGATTCAAAAGAATGTAATTCCTTACTCTCCTTTCATAACAATTCGTATCTCATATACATTATATTCCCCGCGGAGATACTAAGTGTTTAAATTAAATCTACTTGGATATCCTTACTTGTTTTGACTAATCAAGAACTCTCGTTTGGTTCCGAAATCATCGCGTAGCCCTTTAGAATGCTGAGTCAACAAATTAGACTCAATAAATGCGTTCCATTTAAGTGCGAATATTCATTTTTCGCTGTGTTTTACCTGTTATCCAGACGCGTCTCTTATTTTGTCACTAAATTGGTCGTGACTGAATCTTGGAAGTAATTTCAACAGATATAATGCAATACCGAAAATTCCTGATTAACACGTTGGCTGCCAGGAGGCCCCCGACGGCATCACATATAACTCACCCCTTTTATCTAATTAGATGGCCTCTTCTCTACAACAGTTAACATGTTCGCTGCCATGACTCACGCCTGTGATTCGGTCCTTCTATCTAATTTGATAACCCTTTCTCTACTATCTCTAAACTTATAGTAGATAAGGGGTCATCTAATGGGATAGTAAATGTGAATCACAGAGGCGTGAGTCAAATGGCGTCCGCTGCAGCTAACTTGCTAAGAGACAGTAGAGAAGGGGTCACTTTATTAGTAGATGGGATGGGTCACATGCTTGAATCATGGCAGTTAATGTATTTAAAGACGTTCGAAAATGGAATAAAATTTAAAATAATTTCGAATTCTAGATTATTTTTCCATCCAGAAGAGGCCGCGGTGGCCTAATGATCAGGTCTCGACTTCGGTGTCGGAGGATTCTAGGCTCAAAACCTGATTCCACTGAAAATCAGCCTCGTATGTGAGCCTGGTGCACGCTAAATCTGACGTCGCGAGTCAAAGGTCCACCAGTTGTTGTGGTGAGGAAGTTTGGAGAGGAGGTGCCACCTCTGGTGTCATTCTCGTCATCTGACCGGGGTTCAAAATTACGAAGTCCGTCCGAAAATAACTTTCGTGTTGCTTTGAAACGGGTTGTTAATATAATTAAACTAAACTTCCACACAGAAATCATCATCTTAACCTCATAAATGAAATTACATGCTTGCCACATATCTATCATAATTCACGTGTCTTTGATGGAATCATGTTTACACAAAGGAATCATGAATACAGTTGAATCGTCGATTGCAGAAAGCACACAAGTCACTTTTTTTATTTTTGAAATTTCTTTCATGCTGTTTTCCGATTCTAAAGGGGTGTAAGTGAAAGAATGACAAGAATCAAATAAAGTCACTTTTAGATATATAAACAATTTTAGTCATTGATTTAAAAAATTAATCAGTTTTCTTTAAAGCTCTCAGCATTTTGATATTCTTTAATCATATGGTTTCTGCAATCAACGATTAAGTTTTATTTATCATTTAAGGATTTTTATTAGAAAAATATTCTACTCTTTCTTTAAAAGTTAGTAACATTGAGGAAAGTACAGTTACAAATATTTTCTGTAACTGAAGTAAGAAAAATAATTCATTTCATTTGTGTCTCGCAATAGTTTTAAAAGTTTTGCTTCAAATTATCATAACACTTACAAATGGTTATACATATTGCGTTTTTTAAAAAGTAGCAATCATTTTTAACCTTTCGTTACACGAACTGTTATATTTCAATAAAAGTTTTATTAATCTATGTAGATGAGTGTACGGACTGCAAGAAAAATAATTAAATAAAAATTGATGTTGAGTTCAATTTTGTAATGAAATTTAATTATTTAAAAATTGATTAACTGGAATTTAATTACTGAAAACATCTTCTTCAGATCAAAAATGCAATTAATAAGTAATTGTATTAATTCCTTATTAAATTATTCAAAATAATTGAAAAAGTGATAATGATGGAATTATGAATCATTCCATAGCGAAAGGCTAATATACGATACACATTACACACATAGTTGCGAAAGTAAAATTTTGTATTCAACAAAATACATTTGCTGCAATGTTTGTGAATTATTTTGCAATAAAATTCGTAAATAAATGAAGGAGACCATCTTATGATGAAAATTAAACTATAGGGTTGTTATAATTAAAGTTCGCCTTCTGAGAAGGCAGTAAAGTAGCTTTTAGGGTTTCTCAAACGAAACAAAATTTCACTAGTATATAGTACTAGTGAGGCGTTCTGTGAAAACCGAAAAAAAGAAAAGGCGAACATTTTTTTCAATAGGTGGCATTTTTTATTATTGGAGCGAAATTGGAATAGTTCTTTCGAGGGTTCTTTTAGTTTAACTAAAAACGTTGACGAAATTCAATTCTGAACATAAAGTCCTTTTTCGTTCAAAATATTGCTTTTATCCAAGACGTTGCAGTACCTCGCAATACTTTTTCTTGTTTTCTTAGAGCGCATCACTTGTAATACTTTCTAGTGAAATTTTGTTTTGTTTGGAGGCATATAACTGGCTCTGGAGCCTTCTGAATAACATAATAAGGACGAACTTTAATTAGAGTAACCCTTTATTTATTACAAAAGAAATTATTAAATTGATACAATTAACTTTGATCTTGCTTAATTTGGTATTTTCTTATCTTTTAGTTGGCTTCCTTGACAATGAAGACGATAATGTTGAACGCGGAGATAGATATATTGACAAACTTCTAGACGAAATGCTAGAACAGAATGGCCATGAATATGACCCTTATGTCCTTGAAGACAGTTCTGTAGGGTTCAGTAAAAAAGTTATGTTTGTTAACGTCAGCGGTGAAGCAAAATTGCATAATGGTTACATCACAGGACTTAAATCTCTCCATCGTCCAGATCATTGTTCGGTGGAAGAAGAGGACGGTAAATTGAAGGTAAATGCTGACTTGGGAGCTGGTGTTTTGGATTTCTATTATGATGGTACTGTCAAGTTCATGAACTTTGGACCCACAATAAAAGTCCACGGTGTATTGGCTTACATGGAAGTTCATATGGAGTTTACAGTAGATGCCAAAACAGGGCGCGATGGAAAGTTGACCAAGTTTGTAATTGATGAGATGAAAGGTATGAAA
>BGPR01000011.1:945053-967507 GCA_013235015.1 Araneus ventricosus | reverse complement strand
GTTACGGCTACCGTTTAGGACCTATGGATTGGGCAGTGAATTGCATCATCATTGGTGTAAACACATTATTCAAGGTTTCGTTCGGGGAATTCATGCAAAAGCTCTAAAATCAAGTCATATTGCAGAACGATTACCAAATTACAGTTCCCCGTTGAAGGTGGCAGCATCCATTTACCAAAGTTCTGGGAATGCTTCAAGACCTCCAGAAGAAACTGAGCACCTGGAAGAATCCTGAGGACACTGCAGAAATGAAGATTCTGAAGAGCTAGAAGCTCCCGAGAGATTCTGCAGATCAGGACTGGGAGGCTTTGCAGCTGTGTTCAAATACTTAGATTTTAATATAAGATCATTTGATATTCTTCTGATTTTTCTGTAATTTATTCTAATTTTCTAGCATTAGTTATTAATACAATATTGCCCAATAATACAATAGTTTTTTTTAAAAATCTATAATACTTTTTTAAAATTTGAAACTAATTTAAAGATGTTTAATATGTATTTCTGTCTTAGACAGTGATGTTTGAATAAAAAAATCATAAAAAGTATTTGTGTCTGAGTTCTTGAGATTTTCTTCTTTGTTCAAGTTCTCGCTGGGCAATTTGATTTTGAAATCTCATCTCCCTTAAGAAAAGGTTTGACTTTCAATAATTTAAGCACTTAAAACTTAACTTGCATGATCAGTGCAATAAATCCAAATTTCTTTAGCAGAAAATTTCATGTGTCTATGTATTTACATATCTAGAGAATTATAGGAAAAAACATACTAGTTAAAAGATTTCTTTCAGGAGAAAAATGTTCTTCTTTACTCGTGCTTTTTTAGGCGCCATTCTAGTGCATGATTTTTGGCGTTCTTTGATTTTAGATGGTTAAAAACTACCACAATGTTGTAGAAATTGAATAGTGCTAAGAATGAACTTACACAATTTAAAGCAATATATGAGTTCTTATCAATCGGTGCATAAATTATAACTTTTAACTTTTTCAGATTACTGCGTTTAAAAAAAGGAAAATAAATGAAGAAAACTATTTATTTTCATTGCTATAATAATAAAATCAAGTATAGATGAAAAAAAATGAAGTAATTTTAGATATAAATATATACATGATGTTCTTTTCCGATCATTATTTACCATTGTGCTCTTTTTTTAAGGGACCTTTCTTGATGGCGTAGAAGGTGAAGGAATTGGCCAAGTTTGATATCTAGATTTTTCTATTTATCCCTGCCATCATCATGCTTTAGTTTGTTATTCAGCGGGCGCGCGTTTACAGAAAACTTAAATTGTCGTCGCATTGCGCCTTTATATCGTTATTTTATATATTTAACTTTATTTATAAAATCTGTGTTTAATGGGTTAGTGTACAGATAGCATAAATAAGCTGCATTTGACACAAATAAAATATTTTGATATACATAATACGATACACGCGATTTAATCGTAAATTGCGTCAGCGCGCTGGAAGGATAATCAAATAAATAAAAAAATGCATAAGTCGACATCACTATGAATAATAATTAATCATTTATGTGAGACATTGAATAAGGCGAATGATGACATTGTAAGAACTATCTACCAAATAAGCACAGGAATGCAAAATAAAGAAGCGGGTAATCTCTTAAATGTGTTGTAGGAAGGCATTATGTAAACGAAAAAAATGCAGCTCAATTATCTAACTTGATATTAAAGATAAGAAAAAGATACTAAACATGTTGGTTAGATTTACCTCTTACTTTGATATTGCTCAGGAAAGCTCCTATTTTGAGCTTTTTTTACCTTGAACCCAAGTGATTCAGATGAGCGAAAAACATTACTTTGAAGACTCTCCAAATTTTTTTTTCATCAGGACGGACATTTAGTCTAGACAGATCTGTATGCCAGCCCACAACACGAATTTCGATTTGAACTGGGTATCGAATACGGAACCTACGATTCCTGGACATTGTCTGTCTGTTAGGCTAGGGTTTTATGATAGTTTACGATTCATTTTAAAAAGAAATACTAATAATAAAAAACGTGCGATTTAGACAATTCTATTCATTTCAATCATATTCATTTCGGATTACATACAGTCAGCTTTATTTTTGAGATAATTTTATTCATAATTAGAGTATTGTTATAAAATGTGATAAATTGTTTAAAGGCAGTTGTAGATGCGATGAGTATTATTTCACATTTTGGCATAATTCAACTTTTTTATTGACCATAATCCTCTGCAATTTTAAAAAAATTGTTTTCATTGAATACAAATCTTTTTGTAATTAACGACAAAGTTTAATTAAACAGTAATTTATTGTTACTTGCTTTTTCAGTTAGTACACAATTTAGCTATGTATAAAATGTTTATAAAACTGAAAAAAAGAATTATTTTATTATTGAAGAAATTTAATTAAGAAATTTTAACCGTTTTATCTATTCTGTTATCAGTATATATCGCAACATGCCCATTCAAATAGATAGAATTTAAATGTGAAAAATGACAAATCTTAACTATTTTATTCATTGTCACTTATTTTTTGGTTACGAGAAAAATAAGCACAATTATCTACTTTTATGTTAGAATACACATACAGTACCTTTTTATCATTGCCTTTTTTGATTAAGTGAAGTGAAACTCTGTAATGGATTTAGTCAGGAAAAAAAGGAAAGTCGTCGAATTATCTTCATTCCGCATACTGCCTTAAAAAAAGTGTTTGCGAAATTTTAAATTTTGAAGTGAAAACCTCAAGTAGAAATAAAGTTTAAAAAATTAGGAGGATAGATAGCACTAATAACTACTTGTTTTCAGATTTCAGCTATACCACAACCATCACACTTTTAGTTTGCAATAGAGTGGCCATATTACCCTCAGGTATCTTAGTTTGATTTTAAAATTTCACAAAATACTGATGACAGCAAAATCTAAACTTAAAGTCTTTAAAGAATGAAAACGGTGAAAAAAAACTGCCGTAAACAGATGTGAATTCTATTTAAAGGAACATTTGATATCTGTATTTATATCGGACCTCGTGCGACTGTGTATTTTCTCACGGATTTGAATATCCATGAGATAAAAAAAACAATTACTGTAATTAAACGCTAACAGTAGCTCTGTCTCTGCTACTTCGGCATCACGTTTCAGGAAGTAAGTTGGCCTATTTATTCAATAAAAACATAATACGGAAACTATTTTCATTTTTGATTTTTATGTTACACAGATTGTTGTTAGAAGAAACAAAAATATAAGAAGAATATAAAATAATATAACTCAATAAATTCAAAACTATTTAAAAAGTTCTTGAATATGCCAAGAATTCCCTACTGCAGCTAACGTTCTTGTTTGTAGACGGACTTAATGGTTCATTTGCAACATAAACTGTCTCAATTAGTTTTAACTTTTCTCTGCGCAGTGACGTATATTTGCGTCATTATCAGGTTTGAATGTTTTAATATTAATTTTGTATAATTTAATAAGTGATTAATGAAAAAATCTTTCCTACTATATTCTTGACTTGACGAAGGAGAGATTTTTAGCAAATAAATTATAATAAAATTACTAATGTTTTTTAATTAAAACTTTCGTGTCGTGACCCACAGTGTCCATGCTTCATCAGCATTTCTTCATGCCATGAACGTGTTGATTCCCTTTAATTAAAATGAAGTTTAAAATTAAACTTTCTTAATTATTTCTCCTACTTTCCTTAAACTAATTTTATATACATTTAAAAAAACTTTTGATGAAAATTGAAAATAATTGTTTGATGTAGTGTTAAAGCATACAAATAAACGTTTCAATCGATTTTTGCTGGAATACTTGTGCTTCTGTTATTGGAAAAAATAATTAAAATATATTGATAGATAGTTAAAACGAATTGTTCAATTATGAAATAAATCAATTCAGTTGCTCGCTGTTTGTATATCGTAAAATAGCGCACAGAAGTACTTATAATTTATTCAATTTTTTTCTCTTTGTCATGATACACGCTTGACGCAATAAACTTAATTTCATATTCAGCAACAGGCGAAGCTACAGGCAGGGCCGGACTTAAGCCGATTGGACTGATTGCTCCAAATAGGGCCCCGCGCTGGCGTGCTACAAAGAATGCAATCGAATTTTTAAAAATTAAAATCAATTAATTATTGTTTTTAACAAATTATTGAAAAAACATGTTTTTGTTGCATTACAGAAACATGATTTGTTTTAATAGATCTAAGAAAGTTTTGCAAATCTAAATTACTAGCGGATGTTCACGATAAAATAAAATAAGATTTTTCAAATGTTCAGATGCGAAATAAGAGTATATAATTCCATTTGAAGGTCGTGAATATAATATTAATTAATGGGAATTCAGTTTGAGTTGAATTTCCAAGCAATTTTTTTTTTTGAACATCGAGAAGACTATTGTCTCTTATAGTAATTTTGATTGTCTGAAATAAAACGATTTAACTCTTTTCTACGCAATCATTAAAATAATGATGAAAATGTTGATTTAAATCTCATCATTATTTATTTTTATTAAACATGCATTTCATACCATTGCATATTTCTTTCTACTGTACCAGTAAGTCTTTTAAGATGAGTATTATATAGAAATTACGAGTAGTTTGCTTACTGAAGAAAAGCTAATTTTAGTAGAATAAATTAACCTTAAATTGAAATAAATAATGTTTTTAATTATGTTTATTAAAATTTTGCAAGTGAAAGCTTAATTAGCTGATCCTAAATTTGTAGTCTTGAATTATATGCCTTATACGGCAATTATAAATATAGCTAGAGATATTTTGAAGGAATTAGCAGTAAAAAAAAAGGAAAGGTAGTTTCTGAAACCTTCCCCTTCGTAATTTTCTCTAATAACCTTTTTGTAGTTTTACATCCTGTTGTTTTATAATTTTAAAAATGTCCGATTCTATAAATAAAGAATATTGAGATTGGTTAATAGAAAAAGTTTTGTAAATTATTAACCGCTTTGTCTGAAATCAATTGCAAATTATAATTTTGTATTTTTTATAATCAAACTACTGAAACCATTATTCTTGAATGATTCGTTATCTCAGTTTCGTATAATGTTTTTTTTTAGTTTATCAAAATATTTGTTGCTCCAAAACCCCTTATAAACAAGGCCGGGTTATCAAATAGGCAACTGCATATGGACCCTGTAACTTTTGGGACCCCAAGATTTTTTTTCAAGCATTTTTATTGTAATTTAATTTTGTGCTTTCATTTGATTTACAATTGCATTGTACTCGAACATATTCTAATTAAAATCAAGTATCGTTTAAATTTCATAATACTATTCTTAGGATTTATTTTGTGTTTTGAAATCTATTTGCCGAGCAGTGTGGTCCAATTTGTTTCTACAATACTGATTCACAAGTCAACAACACTCTAACTTTCCCAGCTATCATAAATGCAAGATAAAAAGGAGTGCCCTTGACTCTACGGCAGGGGGGGGGGGGGGGAGAAGTCTTCGTATTTCGTTTCCTGTAAGTAAGAATGAGACAATATACTACCGGGGCCCCTGGAAAGGGAGCAATTCTTAGACAAAATAGCTAGTATTATTCTTATATTGCAAACTGATGGTGTTGACATTTTATTGCCCCCATAGGCATCTCCGAAGAATCTCCCTTTGCAAGAAACATGTGATTCTTGCTAGAGAGGGCACAATGACATATTTTTTCTTCTTTTTTCAAAAGCTCATTTTATTACTCTATCTTCTTCGAACCCTTAAAGCCCTGACAAGGGAGGTAAAGATATTATGTAATTTGCCGGCTAAAACCAGGAAGGAAAAGGGGTGTTATGTGTTTCGGGGGGGGGGATGAGCTATCACCCTTTTTAGACTGCACCTGCTCTCTAGTCAGGGCCAGAGAAGTCCTGTTGTCTGGTGCTTCTTTAGTAGAATTGAGGCACATTTCTGTTCTCAGTCACCAGAGAGAAACAGGACATATCACATTCTTTTACATTTGCGTACTTTTAAAAAGGTGAGCTCAAATTATTGTTTCGTTATTTTTACATTGCTTTTGTAGTATTAAATACTAGCTGTATTCGGCGACTGAATGATTCGCCCATTTTATTAACTATGTATTAATTATGACAACATACTTTAAAAACATCAAATAATTTAATTTTTGGTAAGCTGAAAGCATTAATTGGTTCAAAAGAATGAATTAGTAATACAAGGAAAAGAAAAACAGTGAAGAGGAAACGTATCAATACTTGAAACTAAATTTTGTGGCAGTTTGTTTTTCGTCTTATCAAATTAATCTTTAGATCTTTACATTCAATTGTTAAAAATGAATTAGGTTGGCTCTTTAAAATCGTAAAATTGAATGAAGATTAATTTTCGTTTTGATCAAGCAAGAGATGGTTTGTTCAGATTGAAATTACAATTATTACGCATTATTTATCTAATTATAACGTGATTGTTTAACCTAATTATAAGAAATAAACAAATGTCATATATTTCCAGAGCGGATTATCCTGCTTTAAGTGAAAAAATAGATTTAAGTTCATAGGTAAAATTTAAATGTATCAAAATAATAAAGTAAATCTATACAATAAAGTAAATCTATCAAAATAATAAAGTAAATTTAGTTGAAGCAACAAAAAATTATATTTTAAAAAAACTGGCAAAGCAAAGAAAATAGACTGTATTTTATTATAACAAAAGAAGGTCTTATATTACTATAATCAAAACAAAATAAATTTTATATCTCGCTTTTTAACGTAAGAGAAACATTAGATTTAAAGATTTGATGTATCAATGAAATTGATTCGACTTTCATTACAGCATTGCAAGCTGTTGTTGAAAATTAAGCATAACTTTTTAAAAAGAATTTTCAAATTTAAGGAGAAAAATTGTCCGACAAATAAACTGGCACATTAGATTTGAAAGATATATTTTTGAAATACAAGACAGTGCATAAAAGTTTTTTTGTGCCATAATATTTTTTACATTTATCGCTGAAACATACCATATTCTTGCTTACTTTTTAATTAATCAAAATTTTAGAAAAGATCTCTGGGGCGCAAGTTCCCATCCTCCATAATATATTTGTACCAAATTTGGTCTTGGTTATTTGGTTTTTCCAAAAAAGGATCTTCAATGTCTGTCTTGTGGAACGCAAAAAGACAGTCACATACTCATACATGCACTTTTATTGACTGAACTAAGCTAAGCGAACTCTGTTTTAATTGAACTTTCAACATTACGTTTATCTGTAAATTCGTTTGTTATCCAGTCATGACCAAACGAGTTGTTCGAATTTCTTCGAAGTTGGCATGAAGGTCCTTGAAATCATAAAAAATGACGTATATAGAATTTTTTTTTTTATTTTATTTCTACCACTTTTTTGGGGTGAGTACAAATTTAATATATTAAAATTTCGTTGTTTTCCTTCCATTGATTCATATCTTAATGTAATTATTTTAATAAAATCTCTGATGAGTATATTTAAAATAACTAAATTTTTTGGCTACTGCAAAAAATTTGAGGCCCTTCTTTTTAATTATTTTATTTGATAGTCTGAAAAAACCAGCCTAATTTTTCTTTCACAAATAAAAGCATAAACTTATTTTAATTAGTTACGTTGAAAAAAAGTAACTGAGATTTTTAAAGACTTAAACACTATATACACCTAAATGTTAAACTAAATATAATCTTAATTTTTTAAACTATATTAATAAGGTGCAATTATTTCTAAATCGTTCACAAACTAAAATATTGTGTAGGATTTCAGTTTGACCCACGAGGCTTGAAAAATTGTTCACCCCGACCTAGACCATAATTTCTGTGATTGCCTATATAATTGGTCTCTATAATAATGCCTTATAAAAATTCATCAAAAAAGGAAACGCATTTCCTTATTTAAATATAATTTTTTTATTTAAAATATTTAAGAATAAAATGCTTAAAGATCAAATTAAATATTATAATTAAGTAAAAAAAATGCAGTTTATTTTATTCTTAATTGTTGTAATTTTGATTTACCAAGCACAAATAAAAATTATATCTTCTTTGCATTCTGAAGTCTTCTGAAGTTGCTAGTGTTATGAAAAAGGTCATTGGTAGTCAAGTTAATACAATTTTTATGCTGTATTTGACTTCCTAATTAATTATACACTAATAACTAATAATTAATTACATAAATAATTCATAGTTAACAATTAATTATATAAATAATCATTAGTTATTAATATATAATAAATTATTAAATTTAAAATAATTCAAATTTAATTAATTAATTAAACTTTAATTAATGAAAATTAAAATTTTTTAATTAAATTTATTTTAAATGCTAAAGACCTACCGACTTTGATGCAAGTTAGCTGGGAATCGGGGCTATCAAAAATTGTTTTCAATTGGGCCCCGCACTTGCTAAGGCCGGGCCTGGCTACAGGCAGATGAAAAGTTAAGTTTCTTCCCGTTTGTTCAGATGTTTACATATTAATAAAATATCGCCCCCTTATCCCAGAAACATGAATGCGCAATTTTTCACTTTTTACTTTCTCGTATACAAAGAGAAAGTATTGAAATCGTCTATATAATCGCATACTTTTGAATGCAATAAAATACTTTAAAAAATTATTTTGATAAATGAAATTTGGTATGTGGCCTTCTTACCTTAATGGTAGATTTGTGTCCAATTTTTGATTTTATCATCTGGTTGGATCACCTATTTTGCTATCTGAATAACGAATAAGAGGTCCTGTACCATGCTGCTATGTGTTTACAACACATTCCAGTGAAAAAAACCCAGATGAATTAAGAGAGTACAATAAAACATTCAAACGGCTCTCCCCAAATTTTTGAAATTCGCACGTTCATGCCTCTGGCATAAGGGAGACCATATGCATGTTTATTAAGAATTGGCAGTATTTCTGCATATTTTAATTTGAATAGTTAACTAGTCTTCTATCTAGAGCTTGCCAAGTAATAGTTTCAAAAATATCTTGTTCAGCGATTGTGTCTTAATAATTAGTATTCTTAATAATTACTTCATTAGCATTAAGACATTCGCTACCAGGACCTCAGCGGGAAATCGACCACCACATTCCATATATTTTATTCTTCTGGATGATTTGTTATTTATAATGCCAATTATAATTTATCCTTAATATTGGTGGGGGGATGTGTTTTTAATATTTTCTGTATTAAAAGCATATCCTACAAAAATAAATAAAATGAGCAATTTTGCAACCTTTGATACAAATGATATATGGTCCACATAAATCATACATATCGAATAAATTGCATTAAAATGAAATCGATTTATAAGAAAAGGAAAAGCAAAATACAACTTATTCAATCTGAATTATAAGTTATTTATTTTTATGATAAATTTTGATTACATGAAAATAGTAGAAATCCTTTTAAATCTCGAGCTGCTTTTTTTTTTTTTTTTAACATTATACTAACGAGCTGGACCATTCAAGTGCTATTTAAAAAAAGCACACTCAGGGGACTATCCTAGATCAAGGATATATACTCCATTTATTTTATTGATTATGATTAACCATGTCTATACATGGTATACTTTTGTGCAACTAATTATAAACTTAAAACAGAATAAATGTCAGATATTTGCTATTTAAATACGAAAATTTGGGCTTCACGTGACGTAGTCCGCGTGGCCCAACGGATAAGGCGTCTGACTTCGAATCAGAAGATTGCAGGTTCGAATCCTGTCGCGGACGAAATGAGAATTTTTTTTTGTACTTGGTCGGGCAGTGCGTGTTTGTATGCTGGAGCCCACAAAACTGCATGCATGTGAAGCTCTTTGTGGAAGTTTGTTCTGCTTTTCGCATTTGAGGTTCAATTTTATCATTTTTATTATAGTATATGTTCACCAAAGTTCTCTAATCAAATAATACTGATTATCAGGAAGACACTTTTAGGTGAATGAAATGCGAATTTACTAGAATTGATGAATTTTACATAACCTTTCCGCATTCTCTTATTTATAACAATGGATCTTATTCAAAAATAGAGACCGTGACACAATTTTTAACAGTTTAATTAGAATTTTGCATTTTTCAGATCTAACCTGCAAAATGGGGAGCTGGTTCCGAAACCCGTCAATCCTTGTAATCGCCTTCATCGTCTGCATCCAGATTCACCAAAGTGGTGAGTGAATTTTCAGCTTATATACTTTAAATATTAATGAAATAATGATGCGAAAGTCAAATGAAGCTTTCTTATTGTGTAAAAAGTAATTTAGTTAGGTTAATGTCACGGTTTGAAACTCGCAAGGTCATTTTTCAGACAGACCGCGTCATTTTGATTCATGATCAGATGACAAGGACGAAATCTGGTGTGTCACCCCTCTTTAAACTTTCACACCATACCAGCGGGAGGATGTTTGACCCCAAAAGACATAAATTGCACCTCGCCCGCATACATGGTGGAACTGGGTCTCGAACTCGCAGCCCCTCGGTCCCAAAGCCATTCTGCTTCCAGGATAGCGCAGCCCGCAATACTGGGCAGAGATAGTATTAGAGAGACGATTCTATCGGAATATTAATTGCTGAGAACTTTTACTCGAAAAATTATTTACAATATATTACCATTAAAAATTAGCTTTTTGTGTGACTTTTTAGAATCTCATAGTTAAATCTTATGCCTTCGAACTAAGATCAAATTACAAATTAAGGGAAGTTTTGATTGTGATAGAGGTAAAAATACAATAATATCAACAGAAAACGAATGGAAAAGAACAAGGAGGAAGAAGAATCTGGTGGATGATGTTATCAGAGGCCTTCATCCATGCAGATTCAAAATTAGAATAGGGTTTTTGTAGGAAAAACGACTTTACCGTCTAAATTTGAATTTTCCTTTAAGGCTTGACCTATTCCGGAACAAATCGGAAAGAAAAACATTTATCCACAAAGAAGAAATTCAAAACAGTCTTTTAAACATACCTCGCAATTTTTGCCTGGATGATGATGCACTTTTGCGCACCAAATAAATTGCTTCTATTAATGTTGTTTTATCTTTTTTAGATACGTTTTCTATTTTTTCTAGCCTTAGAACTAACATTTTGAAACTCTCAAGTATCACTCAGACACAGTTTTACACAGTGAGGAAAAGGGAAGCATATAATGATCACCCCGACCTACCATTAGCCTTCCGGCGCATAAGAATGATTAGGACACCGAGAATAGTAACTCGGATACTATAGTCAGTTACCAAATAGCTATCACGAGCTCATACAACAACTCCTCCCGTAGGAGGTAAGACCCGTCATCGACAAAGACTTGTACCACGATTGCTGTACCCTCTGGGAAACCGAGATCCTGCTTAATTATCCGGCAACTTCCTTACACATATTCGTGGTGTCCCCGGGGGAATGAAGTAACGGAAATGTATTATATATATGTAAATTTCGAAATACAGTCGAACCCTCCTATAGTGTATCTTCAATATTCAGAAATCTCGGCTGTAATGAACTTTTGTAAAGTTGCAAATGAACTGCTGTTCGATTTTGTTTCATAGGTTTAAAGTAAGATACATTTTGACTGGGCGTCAGATGCCTAAAAATAATGGTTTGAACTGTAAGAATAGAGCACAATTAGTTATATATACAGTCGCATTAAAATGGGTAACTCCTTAAGTATCTTTGCAGGTTAATGCCATTCAGTGTGAGTAAGACTGGTAACTTTTCAGGCCAAAGAGTAATATGCCTTTTATAATTTAGTAGCATTTATGGTGCTGTTAGGTGATGGATCGGGGGAGGCAATTCCACGGTTTCGCTTCCCAGATTTCTGAACTTAGCACCGTTCAATTTCTTTTTCTTGTGCCTTTATTAAAATGATTGTATACCAGAAAAAAATTCACAACTTGCATAGTTTGAACTGCATAAAGCAGTTCCTTTAATAACATTTCAAACGGTACTAAGCGGCAAGGGATCGATTGCCATTTGGAATCTGCAAAACCTATTAGTAGTGCTCAGAGTGAACTTCATTGGCCTGGTAAGAAACTTCAGGGATTTTTTTTATATAGTGAACTCAAAGTTTAGTTCACTTTAAATATTCTCTTTTATAAATTTGATTCCTGAAAATAAGGTTTAATCCAACATTATTTGTAGCGCGAGTTAACAGTAAAAAATTAACTTATTTTTTAAAAAAAATATTTGTTGAGTCTTGGTGAATTTGGATGTTATGAACTTTTGAGCAGTGTCTCTGGAATTTATGCTGAGTAAATGAAAAGAATTTTATAAATAGATAGATAAGCATAAGGGATGCCATTTTCTTCTAATAATTGAAGGAAGGTTTTTTTTAGATGAAATCAAATCAGGTTTAGGTTTTTCCCATTTTGTCTATCGAGATAAAGAAAATACATTTGTGCAAAACTTAAGCACGGATTGGTTTTTCGCCTTAACTCTACAAAAAATCATTTAGGAAACATGGCAATCAGAATATAGAAATAGTATCTAGCACTTAGATGGTAACCACAAAGCAGTTACTCCCCCCAGCCTAGATGTGCTGAAAAAACATGAATGACACGGCTGCCATGACAATTAATCGGACACTGTGACAACCGCATTATAGCCCTCATGACGGGCAGCCCATGTGACGACACCTCAGACTGGGGCACGATCTTTCATCGGTAGGTGGTAACTCGCCCCCACACTATTATAGTATCCCACAGGGAAGCAAGACTCTGCTAACTTTTACAGAAAATTCTCTTCCCGATATTTAAGATGCCACTTTAAGTGGGAAGTATTTAGATGATACACAATAGCGTAAAAATGAAATAGGCGCATGCAGTATGGAATTAGGCACAAATGGCTTTCTTGAAAGACTGGGACTACTGCTGCAAATGATTGTTTGCCCAGAAGGTACAGAAACAAATAGATGGTACTTAATAAGGAATATGAGCGCTCTTAACTACAATGGTTGCACGACACCGTCTATTCATGCTCAAGAACAGACGATTGATTAGTTGCGGTGCATTCCTCAACAAACATCTGTTTATGCTACTCAATGTTCTCGGAAGGAATGTTCTTATAGGAATAAATGAGGAGAGCACGGTAATTAATTCAATGAGTGATATTACCACTTTTCAGAAACCCTTTTGCTGAACGAGTTCGATGTGGTTTGGCACTATTGTCCATAAAGACGAAGTCCGGACCAATGACACCTTGGAACAGACGCATTTAGGGAAGGATCTGTTGTTGACGAAAGCCATCTTCAGTTATAGTCATTGGTGTTGTTTTTCTTGGCGGACCACAACCAGCTTTTCTCACAGCTATACCTGAAGAGGTTATCGCAGGTTTACTGATTTTCAATCCATAAAGAAAATTTCAAGAATTAGAGGAGTTTATATTGTTGTGATTTCTTAGATACCTATGAAGAACTATAGTAAAGAATTGTTCATGCTTAATAAACTCGTGATAAATTTTTTGATGAGCCCAGCTGTTTAATGTGTAAATGAAAACCGTATCGATTTTAGTTTTTTCGCCCTGTTTTGGTTTATCTATACTTAGAACGCGCTGTTAAAATCTTTTGATTTCCTTTCGGCAGTTTATTTTAATTCAATATATTTGGTATAACAGTACATTCCAGTCAGTTTTTCCCACAAAATGTAAGCGTCAGTTCTCCTTCTTTCACTTTGGATCTTTCCAAGACTATGATGCATAATTTAACTATTCATCTAAAATGGTCATGGTGAGTCTTGAAAATATTTTTAGCTGATATAACTGATATATGAAAGATTCCTTATTCAAGAGAATATAATTCCTTACTCTCCTTTCATAACAATTCATATTTCATATACATTGTATTTCCCGCGGAGATACTAAGTGTTTAAATTTAATCTACTTGGATACCCTTAATTGTTTTGACTACTCAAGAACTCTCGTTTTGTTCCGAAATCATCGCGTAGCCCTTTAGAATGCCGAATCAACAAATTTGACTCAATGAATGCGTTCCATCTAAGTGGGAATATTCATTCTTTGCTGTGTTTTACCTGCTATCCAGACGCGTCTCTTATTTTGTCTCTAAATTGGTCGTGACTGAATCTTGGAAGTAATTTCAAGGGATATAATGCAATACCGAAAATTCCTGATTAACACTTTGGCTGCCAGAAGGCCCCCGACTGCATCGCCTATAACTCACCCCTTTTATCTAATTAGATGGCCCCTTCTTTACAACAGTTAACACGCTCGCTGCCATGGCTCACGCCTGAGATTCGGTCCTTCTATTTAATTTGATAACCCTTTCTCTACTATCTCTAAATTATAGTAGATAAGGGGTCATATAATGAGATAGTAAATGTGAATCACATGGCGTCCGCTGCAGCCAACTTGCTAAGACACAGTAGAGAAGGGGTCACTTTATTAGTAGATGGGATTGGTCATATGCTTGAATCATTGCAGTTAACGTATTTAAAGACATTGGAAAATGGAATAAAATTTAAAATAATTTCGAATTCTGGTTTATTCTTCCACCCAGAAGAGGCCGCGTTGGCCTAATGGTCAGGTCTCGACTTCAGTGCCGAAGGATTCTAGGTTCAAAACCTGATTCCATTGAAAATCCGCCTTCTATGTGAGCCTGGTGCACTCTAAATCTGACGTGGCGAGTCAAAGGTCCGCCAATTGGTGTGGTTAGGAAGTTTGGAGAGGAGGTGCCACCTCAGGTGTCATCCTAGTCTTCTCACCGGGGTTCAAAATTACGAAGTCCGTCCGAAAATAACTCTAGTGTTGCTTTGAAACGGGAAGTTAATATAGCTAAACTTCCAGCTTGGAATCATCAGCTAGACCTCATAAATGAAATTACATGCTTGCCACATATCTATCATAATTCGGGTGTCTTTGATGGAATCATGTTTACACAAAGAAATCATGAAAACAGTTGAATCGTCTCGATTGCAGAAACCACATAAGTCACTTTTTTTTCTTTTCGAAATTGCGTTCATGCTGTTTCCCGACTCTATAAAGGGGTGTAAGTGAAAGAATGACAAGAATAAAATAAAGTCACTTTTTAGATATATAAAAAATTTTAGTCATAGATAAAAAAAATTAATCAGTTTTCTTTAAAGCTCTCAACATTTTGATATTATTTAATCGTGTGGTTTCTGCAATCAACGATTAAGTTTTATTCATCATTTAATGATTTTTATTAGAAAAATATTCTACTCTTTCTTTAAAAGTTAGTAACATTGAGGAAAGTGCAGTTACAAATATTTTCTGTAACTGAAGTATGAAAAATAATCCCGTTCATTTGTGTCTCGCAATAGTTTTAAAAGTTTTGCTTCAAATTATCATAACACTTGCAAATGGTTATATATACTGCGATTTCTAAAAAAGTAACATTCATTGTTAACCTTACGTTACATGAACTGTTATATTTCAATAAAAGTTGTATTAATCTACGTATATGAGTGTAAGGACTGCAAGAAAAATAATTTTAAAAAATTTCTGCAGAGTTCAATTTTGTAATGAAAATTAATTAATTAAAAATAGTTCAATTGGAATTTGATTACTAAAAACTTCTTCTTTAAGTCAAAAATGCAATTAATAAGTAATTACACAAATTCTTCAAAATAATAGAAAAAGTGATAATGATGTAATTATGAATCATTCCATAGTGAAAGGCTAATATGCGATACACATTACACACATAGTTGTGAAAGTAGAATTTTGTATTGAACAAAATTCTTGAGCTGAAATGTTTGTGAATTATTTTGCAATCAAAATTCATAAATAAATGAAGGAGACCATGTTATGATGAAAATTAAACTATAGGGTTGTCATAATTAAATTTCGCCTTTTGAGAAGGAGGTACAGACTATTTTAGGGCTTTCAAACAAAATTTCACTAGTATGTAGCACAAGTTATGCGTTCTGTGAAAACCGAATAAAAAGAAAAGACTAATATTTTCGTCAATATACATACACACACACATATATATATATATATATATGTAAGATCAGGCTTTATATAAGGAGAAGGCAGTCCATTTTCATCAAGGAAGAGACGAATTTTGTTTAGATCTTCTTTTATTTAGGCATCAGACGTTATTATTCATAGGTAAAGCACTTAGTTTTTACGTAGCTCCATGACCAGAATTTAGAAGTTTGCGCCGAGCGGCGCGTTGCTGTTGAAAAACTTACATCTCGGCGTGAAAAAAAAGGGCAGAAAAGAATGCGCAGAACGCTTAAGTACTCAGAAGAGGGAATTCCCCTTGAAACTCGTGATTTGAAAGGAAGTTGTAGTACGTTAATTATGTTGAAAGTAGAAGTATTTAAAATGAGGTATCGCTAAGATTATTTAGGAAAGTTAAAAATTTAAATTATCACATATGTATATGAAAGATCTGGCTTTAAAAAGGTGAAAGGCAGTCCATTGTCATCATGGAAGAGACGATATTTGTTTAAATCTTCTTTTATTTAGGCATCAGGCGTTATTCTTCATAGGTAAAGCACTTAATTTGTATGCAGCTCCCTGACCAGAATTTAGAAGTTTACGCCCGAGCGGCGCGTTGTTGTTGAAAGCTTACATGCCGGCGTGAAAAAGGGCAGAAATGAATGCGCAGAACGCTTAAGTACTCAGGAAACTCGTGATTTGCAAAGAAAGTTGTAGTGCGTTAATTATGATGAAAGTGGAAGTATTTAAAATGAGGTGTCGTTAAGATTATTTAGGAAAGTTAAAAAATTAAATTATCACAATTTCCCCCCTCCGCAAGTGTCGTACGACAGCAGGGCCCTTGCTATCGCAAAACCTGCGAAGTTGGACAAGTTACCTTTAAAATATTATTAAAATTTTGATAAATTGCTTTAATTGCTGGTCATGGGCTTGAATTTAAGAATATCAATACCAAAAGTACAATAAGATTTACACATTTTTTAAATGCACTTCAGTGAGTACAAGCAAAATATAAATGCAAGGATATTTACAAAAACATAGAAAATATTCATTTAAATATAAAAATTATTTCAATATGTACACAAAAATTTTATATATCATGTTCAATAGAGTACTCCAATTAACACTAGCTAGTTGACTGTAGAAAAAAGTTCAATTCATGTGATGAAAAGTTCTTGATGCTTCTTGGTACAAGTAAAAACTTTAAATATAAACAAATAAAAAACATTGATATCTAATTCTAAAATATAAATTTTTTTTTCAGAAATCAGGAAATTTATAAGTGTCGTAATGGTAGTATGGCAATTAAAAATTATGACAATTTATTTTTTATAAAGTGAAGAATTTTCTGTTTAGGAAGAAAGACACGATGAGACATTATAGCCTGCAGAGATGAGCACTTTTGGTTCTGATGGTCAAACTCTGTGCTAATCCACATCGCAAAATCTCCTGAGAAAACTCTTTTTGTTTATTATTAACGCAACTCACTATCAAACTGTTATAGCAATCTGGAGGACATAACCGATCTCCAGAGGCCTCAGAATGGAGGGAGTTGGTGTTAACTTTTTTTTTTGCATTATCTAATTTCTCTGAGTACAGTTAAATTTGTTTTATTTACTTTTCTTTTAAGTTTTGTAATATAAATCATTTACCATACTCCAACAACACATTTAAATCTGATTTTACGTAAAATTAATTTATGAATCAAATAAAATTTATGGGAATTTTAGAACTTTCAGCGTTTCAAACATTTTGATTTATAAATCATTTAAAAGCCATTTTCTAAAAATAATAAACACTTCTTAGTAGAAAATATTATATTAACTTTGCATAGTAATACCTCAATTTTTTCAATATTAATATTTGCTGTTTTCAATAAAACCTTATACCTCAACATTTATTATAGCACTAATATCAGTAAAATAAATTTCAAAACCAAAACATGAATAATTCCACTTTTTAAATTAATGTCAAAAATTATTATATCAAATGAAACATATGATTGTAAACTTAATAACCCCAAATGAATTTTTTGAACATTAAATATCATGAATTTCAAAATTTAACATGCACACTACAAGAGTATTTTCTATTATAACCATAGTCGAAAGATGTTATTTTCAGATTTGCATGGGATTTCATTTCAAAATATAAGAGATGCACAAAAACGAACTATGTATAAATAAATCAAATTTGCAACTTAAACTTTTCAAAGTAATACTCAAAATTTTTAAGTGAATTTTAAAATAAGTACATTTTAAACTATTTACTTTAATACTGTAATTAAATACACAGAATAATACTACTAATTTTCAGTATAATTTCATGAAAATGCAAATACTAAAATTCAGAAACAATTACGTATAAAGCATAGACAACACCCTCAAAAAATATAATGATACTAAATAAATTCAAATTATTATTTCAATAGAATAAATTTCATAATTTACCAAAAATATACTGATCAGTATTACCAAACCAATTTAAATTTTTTTCAAACTATATTACATAAATGAAAATCAATTTAAAATAAAATCAAACATTTTAAAAACATTGAAGATCATGATACTTTGTTATTATTTCCCCCCCCCCACACACACACAGCAGCTGCTTTTTTTGTGCACTTTATTAATTAAAGAAATATGTAACTTCGCTATTTTCGTTGAAGCATTTGACCAAATTTTAATCCACAGTGATACCGAAACGTTAGCACATTGCAGAACACCACTTGAATTCATTTTTGATGATATGGTGAAGTAGATGAATTAAATACTTGAAGCTGGTGCATTGAAATAACTTGGAAGATGAATGCGTTGCACATTAGGGTGGATCGAAAAATCAAAGTTTGGATAAAATAATCGGTATAGGGCGCAAAAGTTGTCTTTTAAGTGTATTAGCATATATGCAAAATTTTTTCAACTTTGTTTAATATCTTCCGGTGCCCCAAAACGCTTAAATATTTGCAAAAAAAACATTTTTTATGCAAATTTCGAATTAAAAATCAAAAATTAAAAATGTGTTAAAGAAACGATTTTACAAGGAGAAACGTAGAGGATAGGGCGAAGGAATGATAAAAAATACCAACAAAAATTGGAAAATTATCGTATTGAAAAAATATCGTGTTTGTTGGATATCACATTTTGTAAGTGTACAAATTTCGATAAATGTAAATTTCAAGAAAACATAAACATTTCACTTGCTAAGTGATTGTTTATAAAAGATCGAATATTAGAAAGGAAAATGGTTATTGGAGAAGTGGAAGTAATTGCTAATGAAAAAAAGAGAAAAGGAAAAAAGAAAACAGATGGAAGACAAAAGAATAAAACTTAAAATGGTTAAAAATGATTCTGCTCATGCTCAATCAAAGGAGCTGCTTGAGCTCAACACTATGTCTTCGTCCTTGTATACAGATACGGATGTAATTACCTTGGAATATCAATCATAAAATCGTTTAGATTTCCTTACCTTAGCAATGGAATGTGATCGATACGGAGTTTCAGATAGAACAGCTACTTTATTTGCCAGTGCTGTTCTACAAGACACTGGAATTGTACACGAAGGCGAGGCTTCGCATGTGGTAGATCGCAATAAAATTCGTAGACAGCGTAAAAAGCTTTAAAATGCAGTTGCAAAGTCTACTAAGTTAACAGTGTCGTTGTTTCTTTTAACCGGATTATATTTCGATGGGAGGAAAGAAAACACAAAAGTGCTAATTAAGAAGGACACAAGGTACTACCCAAAGACCACGAAAGAGGAGCATTACACTCTTGTAAACGAACCTACCTGTGTATATCGGATATGTTACTGCTGCAACAAGAGGAGCTAAAGCCATAAAAGAAGCAATACTCAAGTTTTTGGAACACATAATATGCGATTAAATGGGCTAACAGTAATTGGATGCGATGGAACAAATGTTAATACTGGGCACAAGGGAGGTATTATTCGCTTGATGGAACTTGCCTCAATAAATCATTACAATGGTGAATTTGTTTGCTTCAAACAAATGAGTTACCCCTCCGTCATCTACTAAATTCTTTGGATGGGCAACAACTGGTCCTAAAGAATTTTGTCGACCACTTCGTAAAGCAATCAAAACCTACGAGGAACTACCTGTAGCTCCTTTTTCTTCAATAAATGTGGAGAATATGCCACATAATATAGATAGAATGGTTCTCAGCAATGATCAGCAATATCCATATGATATTTGACAAGCGATATCACGTGGTGAATGTTATTCTGACCTGGCATTAAGAAAGCCTGGTCCAGTTGTTCAATCAAGGTGGCTAACAATTGCAGGTAGAATTTTAAGGTTGTATGTGGTCACAGAAAAACTATCTGACAATCTTATTATTCTTGCAACATATATTATGAAGGTATATGCAACCTGTATGGTTCCATGTCAAGACAAATCCCTCCATAACAGAAGGAGCGCTGCATATTTGGAGACTTATTTCATTTTTTAGATATTTGGAACCAATTTAAGAAATATAGTACACACTTTTATTCAACGAAATAGCTTCTTTTGTTATCCAGAAAATTTGCTATTGTCAATTCTCACAAATAACAGAGAGAATAGAAGGTCTTTAGCACTACGAAAACTAATTTGTGATAGATATGAAAACAGAGGATTATCAGAATAAGAATTTTTCAAGTACCAAAAATAGACTTTAAATCAAAGGATATTTTTGCACTTATTAACTGGCAACGAGTTGGACATTTGAACCACCTCTTTTGATGAATGTGTCATTTAAATAAATAGAGAATATGGTAAAAGTTAGACAGAGGAATGGTCAAAATATACATGCCATACCCAAGCTGTAGAAAGGTGTTTTCTCATAGTGTTTGAAGCGTCGGAAAATGTATATGGAGAAGAGAAGAGACACGGCTTCATACTGAATAGGATACAATCAAGAAGTCTTTTCAAGCATTATAATACAAAAAGGATTACATCCTTTAGAAATATGTAAATCTTCAAATTAATAGAATTAAAAAATCTATGATTAAGTTCACTTTTTATAAGTTTTGTGATTTATTGCTTTGACTATTAAATTTATACTTCATATATTATTATAAAATTATAATTATTTATAAGTTTACACTTTAATACTTGAATAATCTGCCAATTTTTCAAATATTTTTCATTAATTCACAATTTTTAATAGATATTTGTAAAAATGTCAATTTTTATCTTTTTGGAGGGCTTTCAGAAGATATGAATGAACTTCAATAATAATAAAAAAAAAAACGCAAATTAATATACCCAAAACAAAACTTTCTTACTCGGCGCTAAGGGAAATTTTGAAAATATTTTTTTATAAATTTCCCCCCAAAAATGTCATTTTTAGCTATTTTTGGAGCACTTGGGGCACTGGAAGATATGAATGGATTTCAATAAAAAAATATATGTAAACTAATATACCTAAGACACAACTTTTCCACCCCATGCCAAAAAGAATTTCAAAACAAACAAAATTGTAAATTTTCATAAAAAATTCAATTTTTAACTATTTTTGAGGCGCTTGGGGCACCGGAAGATATGAATGAATTTCAATAAAAAAAATTATATAAACTAATATACTTAAGACACAACTTTCCCGCCCCATGCCAAAAAGAATTTCAAAAAAAAAAATTTCTTTCCTATACTTTTCGATCCACCCTATTGCACATTTGAAATCAGAATCTACATAAGCGACGAGTGACGATCCGGGTGTGGTAGAAATTTTGTAGGGAATATAACATGATGTGGATATTTGAACTATGATCTGATGACATCCGTATGAAACACTCGAAAGCTGCTAAAATTCATCTTCAGCCGGAAAAAATGTGCTCTTGTTGTTGTTGAGTAGATGTGGCTGATGGCGGCTCCGAATTCTGAAATCCATGTACGGGGTTTACACGAAGCAGGAGCATTTATCCTGTCGACTTATGAAAGATCTGGCTTTAAAAAGGTGAAAGACAGTCCATTGTTATCATGGAAGAGACGATATTTGTTTAAATCTTCTTTTATTTAGGCATCAGGCGTTATTCTTCATAGGTAAAGCACTTAATTTGTATGCAGCTCCATGACCAGAATTTAGAAGTTTACGCCCGAGCGGCGCGTTGTAGTTGAAAGCTTACATGCCGGCGTGAAAAAGGGCAGAAATGAATGCGCAGAACGCTTAAGTACTCAGGAAAGGGAATTCTCCTTGAGAAACTCGTGATTTGCAAAGAAAGTTGTAGTGCGTTAATTATGATGAAAGTGGAAGTATTTAAAATGAGGTGTCGTTAAGATTATTTAGGAAAATTAAAAAATTAAATTATCACACACACACATATATATATATATATATATATATATATATATATATATATATATATGAGTATGCTTCCGTTCAGTTACGTATTTATAGTTCTGATGGCTCAAAAGAACAAATTTCACTAGAAAATGTTATCGTTATGCGCTCTATGAAAACAAGAAAAGAATTGGGGTACTGCAACATCTTGGATAAAACAATATTTCAGACGAAAAAAAGACTTTATATTCAGGACTGAATTTCGGCAGTTTTTTAGTTAAACTAAAAAAAAAAGACTCTCAAAAGAACTATTCCAATTTTGCTTTAGTAATAAAAATGCCAC
>BGPR01000011.1:904125-940311 GCA_013235015.1 Araneus ventricosus | reverse complement strand
TTCTGTTTACAAAAATAATGAAGTCGTGTCTTTTTATCATTGCCTTTATTGATTAAGTGAAGTTAAACTCTATAATGGATCTAGTCAGGAAAAAAAGGAAAGTCGTCGAATTTTCCTCATTCCGCATATTGCCGTAAAAAAGTGTTTGCGAAATTTTAAATTTTAAAGTGAAAACCTCAAGTAGAAATAAAGTTTAAAAAATACTTAAAGAGGATAGATAGCACTAATAACCACTTGTTTTTTTTCAGATTTCAGCTTTACCACAACCATCACAATTTTAGTTTGCAATAGAGTGGCCATATTACCCTCAGGTATCTTAGTTTGATTTTAAAATTTCACAAAATACTGATGACAGCAAAATTTAAACTTAAAGTCTTTAAAGAATGAAAACGGTGAAAAAAACTGCCTTAAACAGATGTGAATTCTATTTAAAGGAACATTTGATATCTGTATTTATATCGGATCGCGTGCGGCTGTGTATTTTCTCACGGATTTGAAGATCTATTAGATAAAAAAAAACCAATTAATGTAATTAAACGCTAACAGTAGCTCTGTCTCTGCTACTTCGGCATCACGTTTCAGGAAGTAAGTTGGCTTATTTATTCAATAAAAACATAATACGGAAACTATTTTCATTTTTGATTTTTATGTTATACAGATTGTTGTTAGAAGAAACAAAAATATAAGAAGTATATAAAATAATATAACTCAATAAATTCAAAACTATATAAAAAGTACTTGAAATATGCTAAAAAATCCCTCCTGAAGCTAATGTTGTTGTTTGTAGATGGACTTAATGGTTCATTTGCAGCATAAATTGCATCAATTATGTTTAACTTTTCTCTGCACAGTGACGTATATTTGCGTCCTTATCATTTTTGACTTTTTAATATTAATTTTGAATAATTTAATAAGTGATTAATGAAAAAACTTTCTTACTACATTTCTTGACTTGACGAAGGAGAGATTTTTAGCAAATAAATTATAATTAAATATTTAATGTTTTTTAATTAAGACTTTCGTGTCGTGACTCACAGTGTCCATGCTTCATCAGCATTGCTTCATGCCATGAACGTGCTGATTCCTTTTAATTAAAATGAAGTTTAAAATTAAACTTTCTTAATTATTTCTCCTACTTCCCTTAAACTAATTTTATATACAGTCACTCAAAAAAGTATTGGGACACAATACAAGTTCACAGGATTTTATCATAATGTATGACTTAAATATACAAATGAAACAAAAATAAAGAATTATATCACATTTTGATAAATGCAAATCTTAGTAACTCAAACAAAATTCATGTATTTATGCAATTATGATTACAATTTAAAGTAAATGAAATCAAGTAAGAAAATCTGCTCAAAAAGTATTGGGACACTGTCCAATAAATTAAGAAAAAAATATTAACTTGATAGTTAATATCTTGTTGAGCCCCCTCTGCACTTTATGACCTTTCGCAGTTGATTTGACATGGATTTGATCAATTTTGCGCAAAATGATCGGCTGATTTTGGCCCACTCTTCGATCAGATGTTTTCTTAACTCTTGCTTGTTAGAAATATTGTGTTCATTGAATTTTTGCTGCAAATAATCCCACACATGTTCAATGAGATTAATGTCTGGACTCTGGGCAGTGCTCTTAATCACACCAGGACAGTGGTAGAGGACCCGTAACTTGTAAATATCAGCAGTATGTTTTGGGTCGTTATCCTGGTAGAATTTAAAATGTCTTGAGATTCCCAAGTTGCTCGCACTTTGCTTTAAATTTCGCTTGAGAATGTCACAAGGTAGACATATTTATTCATTGTACCATCTATAAAGTCTAAGTTCCCCACACCAGAGCTTGCCATGCAATCCCATACTAATTGGTTGGCACCTCCATATTTTACAGTAGGCCGCAAATTTTTGATATGCAATGCTGTATTTGGTGTGTGCCAACCTTCTTGCTTGCCATCCAATCCGAAAATGTTATATTTGCTTTCATCCACAAAAATTACATTTTTCCAAAATTCTGTTGACTGCTTTACGTACATTTTAGCAAATGCCAGTCTAGCTTTCCGATTTGCTTTGCTGATGTAGGGCTTTCTCCGAGGTACTCTGCCATAATACTTATGCTTTTTAAAAACATTTCTGACAATTTCAGGATTTACAGATTTCCGGAACTTACTTTTGCATTTTAGAGTCAATTTTACTGCGCTAGTTTTTGGATTAATGTGAGCTTGTCTCACAATCCACCTCTCTTCAAGTTCACTAAATGTTCTTGGACACCCTGGTCTTTGCTTGGTTTCAGCACTATTTGTTTTTTTGAACCTGCGAATAATATTAAAAACAGTAGACTTACTGAGCTTCAACATTTGTCCTATGTAACGAACTTATTTTCCATTTTTCCAATGACTTATTACCAGATTTCGCACATCAACCGAAATATTTTTGTTTCTTGCCATTGTTCCATACGAAACCTTTTCTGTTGATACTTTATGTCTAAAATTATAGTCTAAAAAAGTGGCAGTAAATTAAATTTTATTGATGCTCTATATATTTCTTAAATTTCTCATTTCAAAATTGTCCCAATACTTTTTTGACAACTGTTTGCGTTTAAATTATATTTAAAAGGCAAGATCAAATTGTAATTCCAATAAGAAAATTTTCCTTATATACTGTATACCAAATGTTAAAGCATTTCTTGATTAATTTTGTTTTAATGTGATTAATATTTTTATAAACAGCTTTGCATGTTATGCATGCCAAGTGTCCCAATACTTTTTTAAGTGATTGTACATTTAAAAAACTTTTGATGAAAATTGAAAATAATTGTTTGATGTAGGGTTAAAGCATAGAAATAAACGTTTCAATCGTTTTTTTAAGCAAAATGCTGGAATACTTGTGCTTCTGTTATTGAAATAAAGAATTAAAATATATTGATAGATAGTTAAAACGATTTGTTCACAATTCATTTGCGCGCTGTTTGTATATCGGAAAATAGCGCACAGACGTACTTATTGAATCTTTTTTCTCTTTTTCATAATACACACTTGACGGAATAATCTTAATTTCATATTCAGCAGCAGGCGAAGCTACAGGCAGATGAAAAGTTAAGTTTCTTCCCGTTTGTTCAGATGTTTACATTTGAATAAAATATCACCCCCTCATCCCAGAAACATGAATGCGCAATTTTCCACTTTTTGATTTTTTCACTTTTTACTTTCTCGTATACGAAGAGAAAGTATTGTAATCGTCAAAAAATTCGAACTCGAGATTTTGACGAATCTCCACGTCTTAGACCTCCCTGAGTCCGAAAAATACAATTTTGGAATTATGTCTGTCTGTGAACACGATAAATGAAAAACTATTAAAGCTACAGGGATGAAATTTGGTATGTGGTCTTGACACATAATTTGTAGGTTTCAATCACATTTTGGACAAAATCCGTTAAAGTGTTGACTGCCTGTCTGTCTATATAATCGCTTACTCTTGAATGCAATAAAATACTTTTAAAAATTACTTTGATAAATGAAATTTGGTATGTGGCCTTCTTACCTTAATGTTAGATTTGTGTCCAATTTTTTATTTTATCATCTGGTTGGATCACCTATTTTGCTATCTGAATAACGAATAAGAGGTCCTGTACCATGCTGCTATGTGTTTACAACACATTCCAGGGGGAAAAAAACCCAGATGAATTAAGAGAGTACAAAAAACATTCGGCTTGCCCCAAATTTTTGAAATTCGCACGTTTATGTCTTTGGCATAAGGGTGACCATGTGCATGTTTATTAAGAATTAGCAGTATTTCTGTATATTTTAATTTGAATAGTTAACTAGTCTTCTATCTAGAGCGTGGCAGTATTAATTTCAAAAATATCTTGTACAACGATTGTGTCTTCATAATTAGTGTTCTTAATTTTTCTTAGTAATTACTTCATTGGCATTAAGACATTCGCTACCAGGACCTCGGAGGAAAATCGACCACCACATTCTATATATTTTTTCTTCTGAGATGATTTGCTATTTATGATGCCAATTATTATTTATCCTTGTTATTGTTGGGGGGTGTGTTTTTAATATTTTCCGTATTAAAAACATATCCTACAAAAATAAATAAAATGAGCAATTTTGTGGAACCTTTGACACAAATGAAATGTTGATATATAGGTGAACAATATTTTTGTGGTCCACATAAATCATACAAATCGGATAAATTGCATTAAAATGAAATTGATTTATAGGAAAAGGAAAAGCAAAATACAACTTATTCAATCTGAAATATAAGTTATTTATTTTTATGATAAATTTTGATTACATTAAAATAGTAGAAATGCTTTTAAATCTCGAGTTGCTTTTTTTTAACATTATACTAACGAGCTGGACCATTCAAGTCCTATTAAAAAAACACACACACTCAGGTGACTATCCTAGATCAAGTATATACCCTGCATTTATTTTATTGCTTTATAATTCACCATGTCCATACATGGTACAGTTCTGTGCAACTAATTATAAACTTAAAACAGAATAGATGTCAGATATTTGCTATTTAGATACGAAAATTTGGATATTTTCATACGTAGTCCGCGTGGCCCAACGGATAAGGCGTCTGACTTCGAATCAGAAGATTGCAGGTTCGAATCCTGTCGCGGACGAAATGAGAATTTTTCTGTATTTGCTCAGGCAGTGCGTATTTGTATGCTGGAGCCCACAAAACTGCATGCATGTGAAGCTGTCTGTGGATATTTGTTTTGCTTTTCGAATTTAATGTTCAATTTTATCATTTTTGTTATAGTATGTGTTCACCATAGTTATCTAAGCAAATAATACTGATTATCTGGAAGACACTTTTATGTGACTGAAATGCGAATTTACTAGAATTGTGGATTTTACATAACCTTTCAGCGTTCTCTCATTGATAACAATGGATCTTATTCAAAAGTAGAGGTTATGACACAATTTTTAACAGTTTAATTAGAATTTTGCATTTTTCAGATCTCGCTAGCAAAATGGGGAGCTGGTTCCGAAACCTCTCAATCCTTGTAATCGCCTTCATCGTCTGCAGCCAGATTCACCAAAGTGGTGAGTGAATCTTCAGTTTACATATTTTAAATATTAATGAAATAATGATGCGAAAGTCAAATGAATCTTTCTTATTGTGTAAAAAGCAGTTTAGTTAGGTTAACGTCATGGTTTGAAACTCACAGGGTCATTTTTCATACAGAACACGCCATTTTGATTTATGACCAGATGACAAGGACGAAATCCGGTGTGTCACCTCTCTTTAAACTTTCACACCATACCAGCGGAGGATCTTTGACCCCAAAAGACATAAATTGCACCTCGCCCGCATACACGGTGGAATTGGGTCTGAAACTCTCAAACCATTCTGCTTCCAGGATAACGCAGCCCGCAATACTAGGCAGAGATAGTATTAGAGAGATGATTCTATCGGAATATTAATTGCTGAGAACCTTTACTCGAAAAATTATTTACAATATATTACCATTAAAGGTTAGTTTTTTGTGTGACTTTTTAGAATCTCATAGTTAAATCTTATGCCTTCGAACTAAGATAAAAATACAAATTAAGGGAAGTTTTAATTGTGATAGAGGTAAAATATCAACAGAAAACGAATGAAAAAGAACGAGGAGGAAGAAGAATCTGGTGCATGATGTCATCAGAGGCCTTCATCCATGCAGATTCAATATTAGAATAGGGTTTTTGTAGAAAAAACGACTTTAAGGTCTAAATTTGAATTTTCCTCTAAGGCCTGAACATATTCCGGAACAAATTGGAAAGAAAAACATTTATCCACAAAGAAGAAATTCAAAACAGACTTTTAAACATACCTCGCAATTTTTTCCTGGATGATGCTGCACTTACTCGCACCAAATAAATTGCCTCTATTATTGTTGTTTTGTCTTTTTTAGATACTTTATCTAACCTTCCAACTAACATTTTGAAACTCTCGAGTATCACTCGGACACAGTTTTATACAGTGAAGAAATGGGAAGTATATAATGATCACCCCGACCTACCGTTAGCCTTCCGGCGCATAAGAATGATTAGGACCCCGAGAATAATAACTCGGATACTATAGTGAGTTACCAAATAGCTATCGCGAGCTCATACAACAACCCCTCCCGTAGGAGGTAAGTCCCGTCTCCGGGAATTTGGATGTTATGAACTTTTGCGCAGTGTCTCTGGAATTTATGCTGAGTAAATTAAAAGAATTTCATAAATAGATAGATAAGCATAAGGGATGTCTTTTTCTTCTAATAATTGAATGAAGGTTTTTTTGGATTAAATCAAATCAGGTTTAGGTTTTTACCATTTGTCTATCGAGATAAAGAAAATACATTTTTGCTAAACTTAAGCACGGATTGGTTTTTCGCCTTAACTCTACAAAAAATCATTTAGGAGACATGGAAATCAGAATATAGAAATATTATCTAGTACTTAGATGGTAACCACAAAGCAGTTACTCCGCCCAGCCTAGGCGTGCTGAAAAAACATGACCCGGCCGCATATTTACAAACCCTACCCTGATACACCAAAGGCAGGAAATCGGCCAATATCATTGGCTCGCTTCGCCGAGAGCCGGTAACGTCATTCTTTGCTCTCGCACTTACCGCACAGAAATCATAACAAAACAAGTTATTGAATGTGATCTTTGAATTAGTTTAGGTTTCCGTTGCTTGGACTTCGCGAATTTCGATCTTCGATAAGAACCTAAGTTGCAATTTTATTTAGTCGAGCGATTATTCTTTTTCATTTTTACTCACAAATAACTTGGATTTGGCTGAGCAAATTCGCTTGAATATTAGGTACTGTGGAGAGTTTATTCGACAAATACCAAATGGAACGGCAGAAAATCGTGTCCAACAGAAGAAAGATTTGTTTCGTTAGCGAGCAAACAACAAATGCCAGGCAAAGATATATGTTAGGATACTGCTTAAATTTGTATCCGAAGTCATTCAGTAAATATATCATTGTTTTGTTATGATATCCGTACGCTAAGAGGAGAGCAAAGAATGACGTCACTGGCTCTCGGCGAAGCTAGCCAATGATATTGTCCGATTTCCTGCCTTTGGTGTATCAGGGTAGAGTTTGTAAATATGCGACCCGGCCGCCATGACAATTAATCGGACACTGTGATCTCCGCATTATAGCCCTCATTACGGGCAGCACATGTGAAGACACCTCAGACTGGGGCACGATCTTTCATTAGTAGTAGGTAACTCGCCTCCACACTATTAAAGTATCCCATCGGGAGGCAAGACTCTGCTAACTTTTACAAAAAAATTATCTTCCCCATATTTAAGATGCCGCTATAATGTGGTAAGTATTTACATGATAAATTAAACATAATAGCGTAAAAATGAAATAGGCGCATGCAGTATGGAATTAGGAAAAAAATAGCTTTATTGAAAGACTGGGGTCACTGCTGCAAAAGATTGTCTACCCAGGAGGGACAGAAACAAATAGAGAGACCTTAATAAGGAATACGAGCGCTCCTAACTACAATGGTTCCACGACACCGTCTATTCATGCTGAAGAACAGACGATTGATTAGTTGCGGTGGGAGGGCACATTCGTCAACAAACATTTGTTTATGCTACTGAATGTTCTCAGAAGGAATGTTCTCATAGGAATAAATGAGGAGAGCACAGTGGTTAATTCATTGAGTGATATTAGCACTTTTCAGTAACCCTTTTGCTGAACGAGTTCGATGTGGTTTGGCACTATTGTCCATAAAGACGAAATTCGGATCAATGGCACCTTGGAACAGACGCACGTAGGGAAGGATCTCTTGTTGACGAAAGCGATCTTCAGTTATAGTCATTGGTGTTGTTTTCCTTTTCGGACCACAGCCAGCTTTTCTCACAGCTATACCTGAGAAGGTTATCGCAGGTTTACTGATTTTCGATCCATAAAGAAAATTTCAAGAATTAGAGGAGTTTATATTGTTGTGACTTCTTGGATACTTATGAAGAACTATAGTAAAGAATTGTTCATCTTAAATAAACTCGTGATAAATCTTTTGGTGAGTCCAGCTGTTCAGTGTGTAGATGAAAACCGTATCGATTTTAGTTTTTTCGCCCTGTTTTGGTTTGGCTATACTTAGTACGCGCTGTTAAAATCTCTTGATTTCCTTTTGGCAGTTTATTTCAATTCAATATATTTGGTATAACAGTACATTCCAGCCAGTTTTTCCCTCAAAATGTAAGCATCACTTCTCCTTTTTTCGCTTTGGATCTTTCCAAGACTATGATGCATATTTTAACTATTCACCTGAAATGGTCATGTTGAGTCCTGAACATCTTTTTAACTGATATAACTGAAATATAAAAAATTCCTGATTCAAGAGAATATAATTCATTACTCTCCTTTCATAACAATTATTATCTCATTTACATTATATTTCCCGCGGAGATACTAAGTGTTTAAATTACACTGAAGAGCCAAAAAAACTGGTACACCTTTTTAATATCGTGTCGGGCCCCCACGAGTACGCTAACGACGACAAGTGAAGCAAAACGACGTGGCATGGACTCGACTGGTGTCTGAAGGTATCCTGGAGGAAATTCACACCATGAATCCTGCAGAGCAGTCAACAAATCCATAGGAGTGCGAGGTGGTGGAGATCTCTTCTCAACAGCATGTAGCAAGGCATCCCAGATAGCTTCAATAATGTTCATCTCTGGGATTTAGGTGGCCAATGGAAGTGTCTAAAGTCAGAAGAGTGTTCCTGGAGCTACTTGGTAGCAACTCTCGACGCGTGGAGTGTCGCATTGTCCTGCTGGAATTGTCCCAATTCGTCGGAATGCACAACATGAATGAGTGTAGGTGATCGGACAAGATGCTTAAGTATCTGTCATCTGTCAGAGTCGTCTCTAGACGTATCAGGGGTCCCATATCAAGCCAACTGCACACGTCCCAAACCATCACAGAGGCTCCACCAGATTGAATAGTCCCCTGTTGACAAACAGGGTCTATGGCAGGGGTGGCGAACCTTTATGTAGCAACGTGCCATTTTTTCTAAAAAAATGTTTAATGAGGTCATAGACGTGCCGTCAAATAATTTTGGGGTCTATTCTGGTACCCCCGGTTGGGGTGGGGGGCGTCACTATTTCCGTTGTTAACGTGCGAAAAAAGTGACGTCTCCCAACCCAACCAGGGGTGTCAGAATAGACCCGTTTGGGGTTGAAACCACAGTTTCTGTCAAACTTCGTTATTATTGGGAAAATAATAATACTATAAATACTATCAACTCAAAACTCTTTATTTACTACAAAAAAATACATTTTGCAATGTCTCAGTTATACGCGTAATTCAAATTAAAGTAACATTAGTGTGTCTTCTGTTGTTGCAGATTAGATGACAAATAACTTATATTAGGGTTGTAAGATGTTACTTTTAGCAGAATGCATGCTGAACTGGAGTCATCTATCAAACGGTTTCTAAGCGAGTCTTTAATGTTATTCATTCTGAAAACCGTAGCGTAGGATCAACTCGCGTTCGTTCGTAATATGCTTCATAGTGAACTTTGTGATCGGTGGCGTGCCCAAAATATTGTGTCGCGTGCCATTGGTTCGCCATCCCTGGTCTATGGATTAATGATGCTGTCTCCATATTCGTACACGTGCATCCGTCCGATACAATTGGAAACGAGACTCGTCAAACCAGGTAACGTGTTTCCAGTCATCAACAGTCCAATTGTAGTGTTGTAGGGCCCAGGAGAGGAATAAAGTTTTGTGCAGTGTAGTCAACAACGGTACACGGGTAGGTCTTCGACTCTGAAAGCCCATATTAATGACAGTTCTTTGAACAGTTCGCACGCTGACACTTGTAGATGCCTCATCATTGAAATCCGCGGCAATTTGAGGAAGTATTGTACGTCTGTCTCGTTTAAGGATTCGCGTCTGACGTCAATGGTCCAGTCTTTTCAAGGTCTTTTTTCCGGCGGCACCGATGACGGAAATTTGATGTTTTACCAGATACCCGATATTCAGGGTACACTCGTGAAATGGTCGTACGCGAAAATCCAAATTTCATCGCTACTTCGGAGATACTATGTTCCATCTCTCGTGCGCCGACTATAACGCCAGGTTCAAAGTCACTTAAATATTGGAAACAAGCCATCGTAGCATTATGAACCGATCTAATACATTTGTCAGACATCTGTTGTCTTATATAGACGTTGCCGACCGCATCGGGTTACGGTGATTGGTTGCATATCTCCGTTATTTGCATATGCATGCCTGTACTAGTTTTATTGGCTCTTCAGTGTAAATCTACTTGGATACCCTTACTTGTTTTGACTACTCAAGAACTCTCATTTGTTTCCGAAATCGTCGCGTATCCCTTTAGAATGCTGAGTCAACAAATTAGACTCAATAAATGCGTTCCATCTAACTGGGAATATTCATTTTTCGCTGTGTTTTACCTGCTATCCAGACGAGTCTCTTATTTTGTCTCTAAATTGGTCGTGACTGAATATTGGAAGTAATTTCAACGGATATAATGCAATACCGAAAATTTCCTGATTAACACGTTGGCTGCCAGGAGGCCCCCGACGGCATCGCCTATAACTCACCCCTTTTATCTGATTAGATGGCCCCCCTCTACAATAGTTAACATGTTCGCTGTCATGACTCACGCCTGTGATTCGGTCCTTCTATCTAATTTGATAACCCTTTCTCTACTATCTCTAAACTTATAGTAGATAAGGGGTCCTCTAATGAGATAGTAGATGCGAATCACAGAGGCGTGAGTCAAATGGCGTCCGCTGCAGCCAACTTGCTAAGAGACAGTAGAGAAGGGGTCACTTTATTAGTAGATGAGATGGGTCACATGCTTGAATCATGGCAGTTAAGGTATTTAAAGACATTGGCAAATGGAATAAAATCTAAAATAATTTCGAATTCTGGATTATTCTTCCATCCAGAAGAGGCCGCGGTGGCCTAATGATCAGGTCTCGACTTCGGTGCCGGAGGATTCTAGGCTCAAAACCTGATTCCACTGAAAATCCGCCTTGTATGTGAGCCTGGTGCACGCTAAATCTGACGTCGCGAGTCAAAGGTCCACCAGTTGTTTTGGTGAGGAAGTTTGGAGAGGAGGTGCCACCTCGGGTGTCATCCTCGTCATCTGACCGGGTTTCAAAATTACAAGGTCCGTCAGAAAATAACTTTCGTGTTGCTTTGAAACGGGTTGTTAATATATTTAAACTAAACTTCCACACAGAAATCATCATCTTACCCTCATAAATGAAATTACATGCTTGCCACATATCTATCATAATTCAGGTGTCTTTGATGGAATCATGTTTACACAAAGGAATCATGCATACAGTTCAATCGTCGATTGCAGAAAACACGCAAGTCACTTTTTTTCCTTTTCGAAATTGCGTTCATGCTGTTTTCCGATTCTATAAAGGGGTGTAAGTGAAAGAATGACAAGAATCAAATAAAGTCACTTTTAGATATATAAACAATTTTAGTCACTGATTTAAAAAATTAATCAGTTTTCTTTAAAGCTCTCAGCATTTTGATATTATTTAATCATATGGTTTCTGCAATCAACGATTAAGTTTTATTCATCATTTAATGATTTTTATTAGAAAAATATTCTACTCTTTCTTTAAAAATTAGTAACATTGAGGAAAGTACAGTTACAAATATTTTCTGTAATTGAAGTAAGAAAAATAATTCATTTCATTTGTGTCTCGCAATAGTTTTAAAAGTTTTGCTTCAAATTATCATAACACTTACAAATGGTTATATATATTGCGAGTCCTAAAAAGTAGCAATCATTGTTAACCTTTCATTACATGAACTGTTATAATTCAATAAAAGTTTTATTAATCTATGTAGATGAGTGTACGAACTGCAAGAAAAATAATTTTAAAAAATTGATGTAGAATTCAATTTTGTAATGAAAATTAATTAATTAAAAATTATTTAACTGGAATTTGATTAGTAAAAACTTCTTGTTTAAGTCAAAAATGCAATTAATAAGTAATTACACAAATTATTCAAAATAATTGAAAAAATGATAATGATGGAATTTTGAATCATTCCACAGCGAAAGGCTAATATACGATACACATTACACACATAGTTGCATAGTTGCGAAAGTAAAATTTTGTATTCAACAAAATACATTTGCTGCAATGTTTGTGAATTATTTTGCAATAAAATTCGTAAATAAATGAAGGAGACCTACTTATGATGAAAATTAAACTATAGGGTTGTTACAATTAAAGTTCGTCTTTTGAGAAGGCAGTAAAGCCGCTTTTAGGGCTTTCAAAGGAAACAAAATTTCACTAGTATGTAGTACAAGTGATGCGTTATGCGAAAATCGAAAAAAAAAAAAAAAAAAAAAATGCTAACATTTTCGTCAATAGGTGGCATTTTTTATTACTGGAGCGAAATTGGAATAGTTCTTTCGATTGTTTTTTTAGTTTAACTAAAAACGTTGCCGAAATTCAATTCTGAACATAAAGTCCTTTTTCGTTCAAAATATTGTTTTTATCCAAGACGTTGCAGTACCTCGCAATACTTTTTCTTGTTTTCATAGAGCGCATCACTTCTAATACTTTCTAGTGAAATTTTGTTTCGTTTGGAGGCATATAACTGGCTATGGAGCCTTCTGAATAACATAATTAGGACGAACTTTAATTACAATAACCCTTCATTTATAACAAAAGAAATTATTAAATTGATACAATTGACTTTGAGCTTGCTTTTAATTTGGTATTTTCTTATCTTTTAGTTAGTTTCCTTGACGATGAAGACAACAATGTTGAACTCGGAAATAGATATATTGATAAACTTCTAGAAGAAATGCTAGAACAGAACGGCCAGGAATATGACCCTTATGACCTTGAAGACAGTTCTGTAGGGTTCAGTAAAAAATCTATATTTGTTAACGTTAGCGGTGAAGTAAAATTGCATAATGGTTACATCACAGGACTTAAATCAATCCATCGTTCAGATAATTGTTCAGTGGAAGAACAGGATGGTATATTGAAGGTAAATGCTGACTTGGGAGCTGGTGTATTGGATTTCTATTACAATGGTACGGTCGAGTTCATGAACTATGGGCCCACAACAATCCACGGTATACTCTCTTACTTGGAAGTTCATATGGAGTTTACAGTAGATGCCAAAACAGGGCGCAATGGAAAGTTGACCGAGTTTGTAATTGATGAGATGAAAGGTATGAAAGTTACGGCTTCTGGTTTAGAAAATATGAATTGGGAAATGAATTACATCATCAGTAGTGTAACCACATTATTCCAAGGTTTTGTTCGGAGATTCATGCAAAATAAAATCCGAAATCATATTGCCGAACGATTGCCAAATTACCAGTTCCCCGTTGAAAGTGGCAATATCGACATTACCGAAGTCCCTGAGATAACTGAACCTCCAGAAGATGAAGACGACAATGTTGAACGCGGAGATAGATATATTGATAAAATTCTAGAAGAAATGCTAGAACAGAATGGCCATGAATATGACCCTTATGTCCTTGAAGACAATTCTGTAGGTTTCAGTAAAAAAGTTATGTTTGTTAACGTCAGCGGTGAAGCAAAATTGCATAATGGTTACATCACAGGACTTAAATCTATCCATCGTCCAGATCATTGTTCAGTGGAAGAAGAGGACGGTAAATTGAAGGTAAATGCTGACTTGGGAGCTGGTGTTTTGGATTTCTATTATGATGGTACTGTCAAGTTCATGAACTTTGGACCCACAATCAAAGTCCAAGGTGTACTGGCTTACATGGGAGTTCATATGGAGTTTACAGTAGATGCCAAAACAGGGCGGAATGGAAAGTTGACCAAGTTTGTAATTGATGAGATGAAAGGTATGAAAGTTACGGCTTCTGGTTTAGGACCTATGAATTGGGCAATGAATTACATCATCAGTGGTGTAACTACATTATTCCAAGGTTTCGTTCGGAGATTCATGCAAAATAAAATCAGAAGTCATATTGCAGAACGATTACCAAATTACCAGTTCCCCGTTGAAGGTGGTATTATCGACATTACCGAAGTCCCTGAGATAACTGAACCTCCAGAACAAACTGAAGCACTTGAAGAAATCCCTGAAGAAACGGAAGCACCAGAAGAGATTCCTGAAGAAACGGAAGCTCTGGAAGAAGGAGTTAAAGAATCTCCGGAGGAAGAAGCTTTAGAGGCTTTGCAGCTGTTCAGATATTTAGATTTAATATAAAATCGCTGATATTCTTCTGATATATTTCTGACAATTTATTCTGAAATTTTCTAGCATTAACTAGCCAATACAATATTGCAATAATACAATAGCATAGTTTTCTTAAAAATCTATATACTTTCAAAATTTTGAAACCGAATTTAACGATGTTTAATGCATATAGTATTTTCTGTCTTGAACAGTGATGTTTGAATAAAAAAAATCATAAAAAATTATTATTTGTGTCTGATTTAAGGATTTTCTTCTTTGTCAAAGATTCTGATGCATGAGGCGATTTGATTTTGAAAAAAATATCACCAAGAAAAGGTTTTAGAAATAATAATTTAAGCACTTAAAACTTAACACTTGATCAGTGCCCAAATAAAATCCAAATTTATTTGAAAATTTCATGTGTCTATGTATTTATATATCTCTGAAATTAACAGGAAAAACAAACTAGTTAAAAGGATTTCTTTCAAGAGGAGAAAAATATTTAACCCTTTGCACTCTGATGTCGCCTTTTAGGCGCCATTCTAGACGAAGCATGATTTTGACGTTTCTTGATTTAGATGGTTAAAAACTACCTACAAAGTTGTAAGAAGTTGTAGGATAATTTTTCGAGAAAAATGAAATTACACAAACATATTTTTTACGTTCCAAAGCAATAATATGAGCTCTTGTTAATCGGTGAATAATTATGCATCTAATTATAACTTTTAACTTTTCGGAGTGCAAAGGGTTAAAAAGTACACTGAAAATCGAAAATGGAGAAAACTACTTCATTTCCATTGCTAACAGCTATAAAATCGAAATTTTAGATGAAAAATGAACTAATTTTAGGTATAAATGCACTTATGTTCTTTCTTTAATCTATTATTTACCATTGTCTCTTTTTTGGGACGCTTGTTTAAGAGGCGTAGCGAGGGTAGGTGGCGCCCGGGTCATTGTCTGAATTTTTCGCCCCCTCCCTACCATCATTAGCGGTGTAATTTGAATAAACGACGCCCGTGGCATAGTTTTTTTTTTCGTCCCCTCATCTTATTTGGCTTTAAAAAGTGTCGTAAATGCATTAAAGTTTTGTCAGTATGGCATAGCGAGGGTAAGGGAGAATAATACGATTTTCCCCCCAAATCGTCATCTGTGGTTTAAAAAATGGAAATGGCGCCCCGGGCATGGTATTATTTTTTAGGCCATTCACCATATTTGTTTTAACTACGGCGTAAAAGCAGTAATGTTCTGCCTCCATGGTGTCCCGTAAAACGGCGCCCGGGCCATCTATACCCCCTTCCCTTTGGTCGCTACGCCACTGGCTTGTTTTATTTTTACCTAAACACTGGAATTTTTAACTTTGATTGTTGCATCTAAATGTTGAGCTGACTGTTATAAAAGTTACAAATCTTATAAAAATGACTTTTCTAAATTAAAAAGATAGTTAATTCTATTTAAAAGTTAATTAATCAGTTCTAATTAAAAATTTCAGAAATTGCGTTTCCTTTCATATTTCTTTCATGTTATCGTATTAATGTAATTTTTTTGAAATAATAGAGTTTTAGCACATAATGGGTTAAGGATAAATTTTCCAACATATTGGAGTATTGAAGAAGCTCTTGTATTCATTCTTATAGATACGAGCAGTAAGTAGAATCTTTGAAGATAAAAAGTTCAAATGTTTGTAGCAATTAATACGATTTCAATTCATTCGCTACTCTCGTTTATTTTTCTTGAGTTTTATATTGATTTTGTGGGAGCTGTATTGTATTCGATATCTGTGATGGAGAGAAATAAGGAGAAGATGGGTATTTTATGGGTAGTGGGCTTTAGTGGGTAAAGTTATTATTACGGTGAAAGTGAGTTTTTATTAATTCTATTCTTTTTGTCGTTAAATTTTTCTTCTTAGAAGTAATGAGGCCTCCGTGGCCTAGTGGCAAGGTCCCGGCTTTGGGGCCGGAGGGTTCCAGGTTAGAAACAAGATTCCACTGAAGATCCGCCATGTAGGGGGCCTGTTGCACGTTAAATCAAACGTAGTGGCCAAACGTCCTCCCGTTGGTGTGGCGTAAAGATACCCACACTGGCCCGGCCTACCCAAGAAGGGTGTAAGACCGGTAGAGGACCAGCGGGGAGAGAGCCGCTCCACCAACATGTGGAGGAGGGGATTTATTGGGTACAATAAGATGATACAGGCATTGCCCGAACAGGGGCAGTAATTTTAAATACAAGAGAGCTGGGAGTGTAAACATGGTTCGACCCATCTTGGTGGGGAGAAAATAGCTTGATTTACTGCTCCTGCAAGCAAGGAACAGTAAAAATATATAAGTATTGAAAAAGAAACAAACAAATAAACACAGAAAAAGCAGTAAAAATCAGGCCAGCTCAGGTGTCGTCCTCGTCATCTGACCGATGTTCAAAATTACGAGGTACGTTCCAAAATAGCCCTCGTGTTGCTTCAAAACGGGATGTTAATATAACTAAACCAGATCGTAGAAGTAATAGTAAATATTAGTTGCATGTTTTCGAACCAAACGATTAACTTATGCTATAAAAGTGTTTTTTTTTTTCATTCAGTGTTAGCATCAATGTTACATTTAAAATGCATTTTCGTGAGAGAAAAATTGTAATTGTTGGTAATTTGTAGGGACTTATAATAATTGGATCTTAATCTTATCATCAGTTTCAAAACTATATATTGAAATGCATATAAGAAAAAAATTTCATCTTAATTATATCAGATATTAAAAATAAGTAACTCATAAGCCTGGTTAGACTATATTTTTTAACCAAAAAATATAGAATTTACTTTATTTTTTTAGATTTAGCAATAAATTTTTTTTCGATGTTCTTTATTCATTTGAAGGTGCTATCTCTGGGATATTTCCTGCCAAAACCTGCCAATTTATAGAATTCTTAAAATTAATTCGCTTAGTGATGTACTGGAAAAAATTTAAGAAAAGTTTCATAAATTTTTTAAACTAGAATTATATTTGATACTCCATTGAAATACATACTGAAAGAAGTCTTGACCAAAAATTTAATTAAAGATAATTTGATATTATAAATATTATTCCCAATCAATATTACCCATTATTTGTGATGATCCATTTTAATGAAACTCTAATGAGATACATTTGTACTAATTTATGATAAATGTTATACAGCTAATGAACATTTCAATTGAAGAAGAACAATTAATTAAGATTATTTAGAAAATTAGAAACAAGATATGATAAACAGAATAAAAGTATTTGAAAAAGCAACAGTTCTGAAAATATTTTTCAGGGTGATAGTTGAAATACTGAACAAATATATTATGCGTTTATCGCAGCATTGCCAAATAAAGTTCAAATACTATAAATACTCAATGAACAAACGAAGATACTAAAAAAATATTTCTAGCATTCATCATTATATTTACATTTGTCAAATCCAATCATTTCTAAAAATAAATTATAACAATAACAAGAAAAAGCCTATACGCACAGAGAGAGTTGAATAGAAATTTTAAGTACCCTTACACGAAAGTAGCTAACGGTGGGTAGAAAAACGCCAAAATGTTAAAAATAACAGATTCTCAAAAAAATCAAGGATATGTATTAATGCAATATTTAATTTGCCATAAATATTAATTAGAAGAATTCAATGCTTTTGTTTTTTAATGCGAAAGGGAAAAAGGAATGAGAAGACATTGAAGTAGACATAATTTAACGGTTTTTTTTTATATTGAGGCGGAAAATTCCTGACTGAAGAAACAGGAGAAATGAAAATAAAACAAATTTGATTTAGAATTCTAAAATTCTTGCCTCAAAACTGTCAAACAGGATGCTCGGTTAATATCTGACAAAATTTGAAACCAGGGTAAAAGGCGTCCAATTACGAGCCTTTTGTCATAGAATTTATGTCAGGGAATAGCCTGTTTAAGCGCTAGCTGATGGTCCAGGTTATGACATTCAATGGCACAACAGTACATGAAAATAAGCCTGCGACAAAAACCACATGCTTACCAGCAAAGATTTTAGATCAATCAGTGAGCTGTTTTGGTGCCTGATTATTTGATTAGATCGTACATTTTACCCACCCGTGATTGGACGGCCACATATACTCAATCTTCCTGCAAGAGACACTGTTGGAATAGCTGGCCGAAGTCCCTGCGTCTATTCGAAGCAGAATCTGGTTGCAACATGATGGCGGTCCCGTACATTTTGGCACTGATGTCATGTGTACACATCGCAGGATAGGTCAAGATGTAACTGTTCCTTGGCTATCACAATCACCAGATTTGTCATGTTTTTCTTGCGTGGGCATTTGAAAAACACTGTGTACGATACCTTCATTGACGTTGAACAATGTCTGGTCGCCACATTGTCTATTATTTCTGGGGAAGCTTAGGGACATACGTCATCGTTGATACATTCATCCATGCGCCCAACGGTGTAAAGAGGATGTTCATTATGATGGTCTCTCGTTTTATCATCTTCTGTAGAAACAACTCTAATTAAACAGTTTGCTAAATTCGTTTGACCTGATTTTCATTTTCCTTTCACATTTCTCATCATCAAGAAGCCGCGTGGCAGAGTCTCAGCTTCGCGACCGAACGGTTGCAGGTTCGAGATCTGTTTCTAAGGAAGAACTGCCAAGTATACAGGCTGGTTTATGTTAAATCTGTTGTGGTCGAACGTCATCCCGCTGGTGTTGTGCGAAAGTTTGGAGAAGGATACGCCGGCTCAGGTATCGTTCTCCTTATCTGACCACGGTTCAAGATTACGAAGTCCGTCCCAAAATAGCCCTCGTGTAACTTCATAACGGGGCGTTAATATAACTAAACTAAATTCTTCTTCATCAACTATTTTACTAACAATTATTCTATAACAAAAAAATGACTTATTTTGGTTTCCTCTACAACTCTTTAAAATTTTGCACTTTAAACTTGTGCTTCCATTCCAATGGTTCTTTTTTTGAGAGGTAGCTGAAAGAGTGCTGTTTCTGTTTCAATAAATGTTTCCAGTCAATTATGTTTTGCGTCTCTTTACGGCGTCCGGGAAACTTACTTTCTGGATGAACCAATATTATGAAGAAGGTTAAAGGCAGCTTATCAGCTGCACTTTAGAATCAGCATTTTTTCCATGTTTTTCTTCATTTGCATGTTTCTCGAACTAAAATACAGGAGTTTTCTGCCTTCGAATTTCTGGTAAACTTTCTAATAAAGACGTCACTTAAACAGATGTAGTCAAAAATAAATAAACCAGTATGCTATGCATAAAATTTCTCTAAAAGCGTCCAAAATAAGCTTTTTTTCAGTCGCGGTTTATCTTTATTATTATTTTTTTAATTGTGTGATTTTGATATTTCCCGGCTATAACTTCGGAATACGTATTCTACGAAAAATGATTTGTGCAACTTTATAAATTGAAAAAGGTGAACTTTCCTTGACGCCAGAGTGTTTGTAAAACATTTTTCTTTAATTTTTAGATTAAAAATTATTTTTAACTATAACTAGCACACAAATATATTTATATATTATTTTTAATTATAACTTGCACATTTATATATTATTTTAATATTTTATTTTAATTATAACTAGCACACAAATACATTTATATTTTCACTAGTTGGAGTGAAGTCGTGCGTGTAAATAAACCCAATAATTAAAAATGATTACCAAATTTTCTTAGGAGCACCAAAATTGTTATTAAGTCTCGAGGTCAAATTTTTTGATGATTACTTTCTCAATGCATACTTCGTCAACGAAGAAATAACACGCTGAATAAAAACGGTTTTTCAAAAAGTACTTTTATTAGTGTACTAAAAAGTCGCTTTTTCATTTTAATTATTTTCTACTGTTTTGTCTTTCAATTATAATTCATTATTACATCAAATATGCATATATATACATATTATATTATCAAATATTATCTGAAATTCACTACCAGGTGGTGCCACTGGTATGGGATCAAAATTTCATTAAAATTAAGTGATTGACTGATAATTAAGTTCCGAAAGAATTAAAATAATGTATTGTCATCAATAACAAATAAATTCACAAAATTTCAAAACTCTGGAACATAACAAAGAGAGTGAAAAATCGAGTACAAAATCCCAACTTTGCAAACATGAAATAAATCTAGTTAAATAAAAGTGTGTAAAAAGACAAGAATGAGAAAATAATCTGTAACCAAAAAGCAAATGAAATTGCAAAATTGTTATGCTGTTCCCCGACTCAGTTTAGTAACTTCATTTTACAAAATTAAGAAATTTCTCCCGAAACACCGCTTGTTTGGTTTTCAGAATTGAACAGTAACAAAAAGTAAGTTAGAAGATAAACAATACCAGTTAATGACTGCACTACTATTCTAAATAGTTGGCTATTTTGGATATTTGAAAAGTTTTTTTCTGTTTTATCACAACACTATTCATCATATTCTGCAACTTTCGTACAATTCGAAAGAAAACTCTGCATGTTATAATGAAAAAACTTGCTAAGTTTGAAACTTTCAATTTAATACCGATTTTTACTTATAAGCTGATAAATATTTTTATTCTCTCGCTTTGGGTCTTAGTAATACTCCTCAAGCTCTTTAAAATGACACCAGAATCAACCTCCTAGCTAAACGCGTTTCCACGCTACACTTATTTATAACCTTACATAAAGCTAATTCATAACAATCGTGCACATGCGTCTACACTGGTACGATGACGTCACAGGCAAAATAATACTATGCGACAAACTCTTATAGATATTATCTATCCGTTGTGGGGTCAACCATTCTTTTCGCATTATTAGTCTCGTAGTTATTAGCGATTCAAATCTGACGGTATTTTGTCACACAAGAAAGTTCGACCTACTATCACTGTAACGAACGGAAAGACAAAATAAAATTACACGAAATAAAGACATAAAAATGCTGTACGCTTCGATTTTCACGAAAAGAAGTTCATATAATAGATATTTTGAGGCAAATGCTGTAATCTGAAATCAAATGTTAATGCCATGTGCTAGTTAACTCTCTATATCATTTAATCTTTAACTATGCTACATCTTTAAATTTCATCAGGCAACAAAATTTTTGTGAATTCACTTTTAGTAGAATATGGCGTTTTGAAAGGTGAAAAATAAAGTTTTAATATTATGTTTTAAAGCTAACCTGCAAGTATTTATTTTATTTCTATTTTATACGGCATGAGTATTGTTACAAACATGGAAAGTCGCTTCCCAACAATGTGAGTCATAAGGTTGGGAAGAGAGTTTTACAGGGATAAGTATGGGATGACTAGCAGCAGCCACGTCTGGACCCCTGACCTTGGCGACCATCTTGGCGACGTGGCGACAAATTTGGCGACTATATTTTTTTATCAAATTTGGCGAAATATGGGATCTCAAAGGTGCTGGAATCTCCTCGATTAGGAGAGGAGATACGCTTGAATGTACTAGATGATTCCATGTGACGTCACGGCCTGCCGGGAGAGACTATATAAGGAGAGCGCTTGGATGAAGGAGGAATGGTGATCGACTGGGATCGCCTTGCAGCGCGATCGTCTTTCGTGTTCTATCCGCTGAGCGAGCTAATAAGCTGTTAGACGCCGAGCGGCAGTAGTGTTGATCCATTGGGAACGACTTTAGAGTTTCTTCTGCAGTGCGAGCTAGGAAGCTGTTGAGCTGAGCGCTATTGAAAGTGCTGTTATTGTCGTTATTAGTTATTTGCTGACTGTTTGTGTTGCTAAATATCAAAGTGCTGAACTGTTATTACCTGTGAATTGTTGTCTGTTTACATTGCTAATTTATGCAAGAACTATTGTTTCCTGTACCTGTGCTACGTGTTTTCCTGCATATTTGTAAATAAACCTTCATTCTTCATTACCCTGCGTGCTGGACTGTTTACACCATACACCCACAGAAAGACTTTTGTAACAGTATGATACAGTTAACTTAATTTATCCAGAAGCAAACACATAAGGAAATATTTACGAATAAACGGCATGATGACATTCTCTCGGTATTGATTGATTTATAAAAGCCCAGTTTTGAAGCTGCATGAGGGCTGTTTTGGAGGAACCTCACCATTAGAACTGCGGTCAGATAACGAGAACGACAAATGAGATACCACTCTCCTCTTCTCATTTCTACAGCACACCAACTGAAGAGTGTTTGACGCCAACGAATTGAATAAATACCAGACCCGCATACACAGTAGTTTTTCAGTAGAATCGCTCTCGAGCCCGCGACCTTGCGATCCTGAAGCCTAGACTGTACTACAAGTCACCATGACTCTCTTGGCGCAGGAAAAAGCCATACAATGTTGCAATTATCCAATATGAAGGAGAGACAGTGGATTCAAAGATTCACAAGCGCAATCTGTAATAATAATGTATCATCTGTCTTTCAATATGTTCATGATGATAATTATTCTTTATACGTATTTTCGACACCTGATATAAAATATATTTGTTACTAATAATAGGAGATGCAGATCATTATGTTTTTGACTGCATACACACAGAAAAGTATCATGTTAAAAAACCATCAAATAATTTTATTAGAGTGTTGTTTAAAATTTCACTCTTTAACATAACTTTTTAAATCAGGGACATTTTCCAAATAAGTGATTACTTATGCAATAGACTTTCCCAACAGTATCATGGGTATTCCTGACTTTCTTTTTTTTCCTATTCTAAAGTAGTTCCGAAGTAGTTCAAAGTACGGAGACGAAAAGAACAGAATAGTTTAGCTGCTGGCCGAGGGGTCAGAGACACAGGAGAGGGCAAACGAAAGGCATCACAGCAAAAAATGTTTAATTAAGTTTAAAGTGCGATATATAAGTACTAGACTTGAAAATATTTCTACCCCGAGCAACGTCGGGTATATCAGCTAGTAATAATAATGAATAAAATTCTTTTTTATCGCTTCAAATCCATTTTTAAATATCCCCTTAGTTTTTTAGCAGTCTATTGTAATTATTAGATAGATCATAATGATTATTAGAACTGTTAAATTATTTAACCCAGATTTAATTTCAAAAATCACGGAATATACCTAAATGTGTATGCCTTGTAAGTGTCATTGTCCCTGAAGAATTTTTGGTAAGCTGTCCTGTCGGCTAAACGGCATAACCACATAATAACCACCACCACCATAATCCATAACCACATAATAACCACAACCACCATAATCCATAACCACATTCTTATGTGCAGAATGCCAACCCATGAGATCAAAACTATTTGCTGATCTATAGTCTTAAGAATGGCCAAGTTAACTTATATAGGAAAAAAATTCCATAAAACATTAAGACGAGTTAAAATTTCGACTTGTTTAGCTACTGCTGTTAACACGTGTTTAATTTAAAACACGAATATCTCCATGTGCAGAAGGGGTTTGTAGATAAAGTATTATATTTATCTGCAGTGATTTTTATTCTTCCTGGGAGAATTCCAAACCGTGTCACGTTTATGGGAATGAAACCACATGTTTCAAATTGTATCAGCTCAATCTTTGTTTTAAAAGAAAATTCAACCCTTACTTTTTACACAGAGGTATACCTTACTGAATTTGCAATTCCTGGGATAGAAGCTAAGAAGTAAGCTTTCTACATTATTTATGCGACCTTATTTTGAAAAACACATTAATAATTGAGTGATCATTTTTCAAATAATAATACATTTACAGTTTATCGTATGATGCGATATAAAAGAGGACTAGTTGTTGCTTTATGAAAAAAATTACACAGAATGAAACTAAAAAAGTTATTCATATCTGTTAATACATGAGAGCGTAAAATAATGTTTTAAAAAGAAATTATTTGATAAATAATTGAATTCAATTTATTAATGCTTTAAAATTGATTTGATTTCTAAGGAAAAAATTTCTATTCCATTTTTTTTTGTTTTATATGCGATTTTTGAATTATTTTTTATCTTCATTTATGTTCATTACAATAAATAAAAGATAAGTTTAGTACTACTTCTTGAGTGGTCTTCATTTATTTGGTTCGTGAAGACATTAATACAGTTTTCCTTAAAAATTTTTCTAGGAAATTAAGAAGTGAATCAATACACAAGCATCGGAATTTATAACCCATATTTTTTGTAATAATAGTACGATAATGGTCCGTTTTAGAAACGTAATTATTGCTTTATGTTCTTCTCATGATGCATTACCGTTGCTGAAATTTTCAAGAAGAAACATAATTCAACAATATAAAAAAACTTTTATTGTTCAAGTTTAATACTTTCATTTAGTGATTCGTATAATTTCCTATATGATTTTTCATATGATTATTTACTTCTATGAAGCCTTGTATGTAAAGTATTAATACGTTTGTAAAGTATTAATAAATCTGGTATGAGGACGGTTGTGGACACTAAACATATGTTCAAGTGATTAATGCTTCATGAACAATATAGTCAACTAATTTTAAAAATTAGCATAGAATTTTTTTTGAAAATTTCACGTAACATATGAACAAAATGTATCATGCGAAATCAATTAGCGCATGTTATCAATCAATGTTATCAAAATGTTTGATTTTTACTCTTCCGACAATGCACTTTAGTTTTTTTCCCAGTACTGTCATCTTTTCCTTATATTGTATTTTGTTCAGTTGACATCGAATTTCTGACACGCCTTTTGACGGAAAACTTAGCGTCACTGCCTCAGCAAATGAAATTCGTCATTTTAATTGCATTATAGTCTGAAGACTAGACTGATTGCCTTTCAGATCAACTTTAGAAAGGAAATCGTTTTGCATTTGAGTTCATCATGAAGAAAACCAGCAAACAACCATTCCCACTACATCATTACAAATGAGCCCACGATTAAACTATCATTTTAGCAAATAATATATAAGTATTCTGTCAATGGTATATTAAAAGACAAGCAAATCTAAGAAAATAACTTTTTTGGAGTCTGTTGACCTCTCATGCCGATGTCTCAGTAAGTCGAGTGACTCATTTATTCTCATTTTATCTATCTATATATAAAAGGCAATATTTGTGTGTGTGTGCGTACGATGTTTAGACGTAAAATATTGCACTTACAGCCCTGAAATTTGACACACAGGTAGTACTAATGGTGACTCAATGCACCTCGAAGCCCGATTTTTAAAATTCAATTTAGAAAATTTTTTATTTAATATTTTGTGGTATTTTGAGTGATTTTTCATATTCATTTCTCTATTGCATTTTTTTCTAATAATTTGTTTCTAGTAATCGTATCAAGAGAATAGATATACCATAAGAAAGAACAAACAAAGTTGTCTTATAATATTTTCTCTAATTTTAATAAATTTTTGAAAATAATTTTTGGTATAATTTACAATAATAGTTTTCATTGTTGCAACGCAATTCGAATAACTTGCATTGTTTAAACAAATATTTAATTGCGTGTTTCTCTTTCATTGTTGAAAGCTGAACTAATATCAATACTTATAAAAGGCAATGTTTGTGTGTGTGTGTTTGCGCGATGTCCAGACGAATCTATCGAACTTGCGGCCATGAAATTTCTCACACAGGTAGTCGTAATGGTGACTCAATGCACCTCGAAGCCAAAATTTTAAAATTTAACCCAAAAAATATTTTATTTAGTGTTTTGTAGTGCTTTGTGTGATTTTCCACACTCATTTCTCCATAATATCGTGTCTTATAATCGTAGGAAGAAAAAAGATACACTATCGGATAGAACAAGCAATTATTGTTTCAATGAAATTTGCTTTGAACGTCTAACATAGTTTACTGAATTTTGAGAATTTTTTAAAAAATAGTCAGTTTTCCCGAAAAAATTTAAAAATTGAAACTTATTACCCTGCATTCGACGTTCTTATTTCGTCATCTCTTTCAAATTTTTTGAGGTAATAACTGGAACATTTCTCCCTGATTTAAAACAAGAACTGTTAAAATAACTTTTTCTCCGATTTTTAATTAATTTTCTTCTTGATCGGAAACGTTTTCTGTTGCAGATCCGAAGTGAAGCTTTCTACCAAGTAAACGTTCCCAGCATGTATTCTTACTATTCCATTGGCTCGCGGCGTGTAATGAAATATATTTTTCTGTTTTGATTTCGTTTTAAAACTTTATTTTATGTCATTTTTTGATTTTTTTTATTTTGTTGAAGTCAAAATGCCGTGCGGCTACTGCTAGTATTAAAATAAATGCAACCATAATTTCATTTTTTAAACTAATGAACGATGTAAGCTTAAGTTTTTAAAGAGAATGACAGATTCAGAGAAAGTGCAAGCAAAATTAGCTTATTTAATTGAATCTATTAGTTATTACGCACGACTTCTAGAAATTTTTATAGTAAATTGTCTTCTGTGAATCATAACTTCATTACGTTTTCATTGAAGAATTGTTGCGATTTCTCCCACAAATTATATATAATACAGTTGAGAGAGACGCACAACGGAGTAGAGTGAAAAGAAAATTATGGAACAACTACTGATGAGAGACATTTTCATTTTACCAAACGTTTGCCCTATTAATTCTTTGTTATCATATATTTCAACTACAGCTTCTTTTGCAATTCCAGAGCCGAAACAATTATTAGTCTAATAGTCGCACTTAAAGTTAGAAAAAAGATTGTTAATCTTTTTATTTCGGTTGCAACTGAATTAAGAAAGCTCGTCAAATTTCATATAGTTTACATGCACGGAATCCGTGATGAGCTTTCAATTTTTTTCAAGGACTTTATTGTAGAATCATTCAATATTTTGTTGAGTAGAAAGATTTTTACTTATTCTTCTCAACTATTTTTATGTTGCTATTCATGTACATCATGTCAATTTATCCTTTCTTTTTTTAAGAACTATCAGAATGCTGTTTTTGGTAGCTGTTGCCGCAGTTCTCTTGGCGAGTAAGTCCACATGTTCTGGAAATAATTTTTCTTCGATGACGCTAATGTAGAATGATGATATTTAAGGTACCCTGACTAGGTTCGGAGAATTTCTTTTTAAAAGCATGCACAAAAAAGATTTACATAGGTAAATTACAAAAATAAACTTAACTAGTGACAATTAGAAATAAAAATTCATTAATTATCAGTAGTTTTTGAAAAAAAAATTTTTTTCAAGAATTTTAATAAAAAATTCTTTGTTAAGAAAAACAGCATAATTCAAAAAAAATATGGGACATATTTAATTTTAATTTCGTATGCGAACTTCTCAAACTATCTAGAATGTAATAGACCGCAAGATAAAATTTATTTTAATAAATAAATATTTTATGAACATTCGAAGTTGGCGTCATTTCTCTTTTGCCAAAATTATCCTATGTGTCAAACTGAAAGTGACTGAAAAACATGACTAAATAAAGCTATCATACAATCTGCGGTCCATTACACCCTCAAAGGTTTTTGACACATGTGTACCAAATTTCAAGGAATTTTAATGAATTTTTTTGGAGATATCACGTTTTTCGTGGACCAATTTTATTGAAATTTTCATTTTTCAGAAAACGCATTTAAAAAATATAATAACACATTAGTTCAAATAAATATCAAGGAATAAAATATTCAAGGATTAAGAATAAAAACAAAGACTGTTTTAGAACCTTAAAAGTTGTGGCTTTATTTTTAGATCATAAAAAAGGTTTTGAATTTTTCTTCGAAAATCGCTTTTTCGACCTAGTCGGATACCTTAATGTACAAAAGTAGCAAAAAACTTTTTATAACTGGAATTGGAATATAAGTTCCTTTTATATCCACATAATTTTAGAAGCTGGATCCGCTGACGATGAGAACATAATATTTAAAAAATAAAAAGGAAATGTGATATAAAATAAAACTATTTAGGCCACTTCCTAGTTGAAATTAGTGTTGTATTCAGTGGTGGCGATTCTCGGGGCGGTCATCCCTCCCATTTTTTGTGAGAAAGTTAATTTTTATTTCATTTTAGCTGCTTTAAACTAAGAATTACAAAAAAATCAATCGTGTGCAAGAAAACTAGCTAATTTTGGAACTAAATTTTTGAATTTTGTTGTCTACCCCCTATACTTCAGAGATATAAATACGAATTAATGGAAGTTTAAAATACAAAAATAATAACAAACAACGAATAGGAGTAAGAACCCGGTGGATGACGTCATCAGAGGCCATTCATCCATGCAGATTCAAAACCAGAATACGTTTTCTGTGGAGGAAAAGGACTTTAAGGTCTGAATTTAATATGAATTTCCTCTAAGGCCTGAACCTATCCCGGAATATATTGGAAAGAAAAACATTTATCCACAAAGAAAAAATTAAAAACAGTCTTTTAAAGTATGAAAAGAAGGGCTTAAAATCTTACCTCTTACTAAAGCTGTGGAGTGGAAGAAAGAAAGAACGCCGTTACAAAAGTCAACTAATTAAATAGGTGCCCTTCCCTTAACTTCCATTAATTCGTATTTATATCTTATTACTACGCAATTTTTCTCTGGATGTTGCAGCACTTGCTCACACCAATTAAATTGCTTCTATTATTTTTTTGTCTTTTTAGATACTCAATCCCTTTACTACAGGGTATTTTTTATGTCTAAATTTTTTGCTCCTCCCCGCACTTTTTTCTCATAGCCGCCGCTACTGATTTTATTAAATTAGTGTTCAAACAACGTATTTATAATTCACAGATTTAGTCCAGACTGAGAGTTAACTTAACTAAATAACGTGATTACATAGAAGAAATTAAATATATCATTTCTTGTGTTCTACGTGCCTATTTGTACTTGAAACTTAAAAGTGTGTCAGTGACTGTATGAGTTATCAGTTATATACTATAAAATCAGTCACACATTACATTATTCATGCATTATGCTATTTTTATCTTATTTTGTAATTGCCTCTATTTCATCGCCTTTTTATTACATTATTTTTTTAATTATAGGTGAAACGGGCATCTGGTTACTAAACACATTCTTAAAAGTTTGAAATCCAGCAATGTGATATATCGGTATATACTTTTACATTTACCAAAGCCCATAATATTTTGCATATAGGATGAATTATTTTTATATCGTAAGCTATATAAAATTAAATTCCTGTTTAATCCAATTTCCTCCTTTCTCGCCGTTTCTGTGCAAATACTGAGTACGTGGGTCTAAACAACCTTTTTTGATCGTAAGCTCAGCATTTTGTCTTTCAAAACAGCTTTGGGTTTGACCAGAACATAAACTTTCAGCACATTTTGGTAGCAACCATTCTCAAGCCTCAAAAGTGTTTATTATTTATGTTTTCAATCGAAACACTTTCAGAATACAGACGTATTTTACTGGGCTCTTGATGACTGGTATGGTGTCTTACAAGATGTGGGCGCAAAATTTAAGAATTGATCGGTTTAAAGACGTGTTTTAATTACAGATAATATGCAGAAGACTATAGGAATTTTCTAAAAAGATTATGTTGCGATGCTCACATTTTTTTGTCATATTTGCTAACCAATAACTAAGGATCTTACACTTAAAAGCTAAAGGAAAAAAGTATCATTTGGACTTACGTTAATCAAATGGTTTTGATCATAAGTCATATAGAATTTCTCTCTCTTTCCAAATGGTAAGAAAGAGAACCATATAATTTCTTATACTGTGATTCATGTTAAATAGCTCTTGTACGAATTTTTAAGAAAATAGGAGCGTTTGCAATACGTGATTCTGTCTCCGATCTAATGACTCACAGTGTGACATGACTCCACTCTCTCAAATATCTGAAATCGTTGTGCTTACTATGAAGAAAGATTCTTTTTGCATATTCGGAAATATTCTATGATATAGAATCTGCAGTCATGCCTTACGCATCATTTGATACATGACTTTCTTTGAGATAAAGAAAGAAATTGAAAGATACTGAGGTAAACTAGTAACCCAAGGTCAGTTTATAATTCATAATTGTTACCTGTTAAATAACCTGTCAGTTTATAATTGATTACCTGTTGAATATAAATTTTGAATGCTATGCTTAGTGAGCACGCAGATAAGCATTATTTGTAATATGTCTTGCATTCCATGTAGTCTCTAATTTTGATAATGTGTTGTTTGAGATTGTCGATGGGGAATGAACGAAATGGGGTTAATTCATGTGAGGTCACAATCTTAAAGTAGGAGTCACGGAGCGTGTCATCCAATATCTAATGGCATGTTGTCTTGCGCTGTGCTGTGACTTAAAACGACAAGAAGCAAATGCAAGCGCAATAGATTCCAAAATGAGACTAGCCCAATGCACTTGACTTGTATCACGGGAGCATAAACTGACACCGTAAGATCAGAGATACTGAATGAAAAATGCTTTTGTTATGACTAATGTTAGATAAGATAATTTGTATTTAAGTTAGATATATAATAATGCTGTTGAGGAATGTCAAGAGGGAAGTAGAAAGATAACTTAGTTTGATGTATTATACAAAATATATGCTTTCTTATTTATTGGCACTATAAATTACAATTGCAAAATTGTTTAGTGTAACTTTTTTCTTATAATGGCACATTACAGATAATCATCATTTAAGGATTTTTTTCTGTTATCATTTTACTGCTTCAATGAATAAGTATTTTACATCCTCATATTTTTATATATACTGTTCAACCCAAATTGCAGCATTAAGAAAGCAAATATATCTTTCTTGAATGGTATTATTAAATCTTTATGTTACACGTTTCAGCCAACTTTCATGTGGATAGAATTTTAAACTTCGGGATTTCCCCAAACTGAAAGCTTTTGAACGAAGCCGAGAATTAGATAATGTCGGTGGTGGCTCGTAAGCTCAGAAACAAGCAGTGCTGTAAAAGTTGTATAGACCGAAGTTGTAGGAAATTTTGTGCTGATTATTTTGGTATGTAATGATGATATACTAAAAATTGATAGTTTTTGAGTTAAAAGCAAAAAAAACTAAGGGAAATTTTTTTTTCATTTTTTTTGGCTATAACTAAAGTTCCAACAAAAATTATTGTGGCAAACCTCAGATTAGTAATCATCACCCGAAAAAACATAAAGAAGCAAAAAATTACAACTCCTCCAGAATTGGATTTAAAAACTACATAACGACTGAACTACTGACAAGAAGCGAAAAAAAAACCAAATGAGGAAGTCGCGCCAATCGTGAGCTGCTCCGGAGTGCAGATCAAATGAATGCAATTTCAAGCGGAGAAAGAGTTGCTTTTCTATTGCTTCTTTGCTCATTGCGTTAATTTCATATCCTGAGGAAGGGCAAAATTTTCTGCAGCTCTGGTATGTCTCTCTTTTAATTCTTGATTGATTTTCATTCTTCCTTTTGCATTTTTTATTACTTTTTTGCCATTTTCGTTGATTACTGAATTCTCAAAGTGGAAATCTAAGCCAATAAGAATAGAAAGGAAAATATAATATTTTAAAATAATTTCAGGGTGACTGCAGCTCTTATGTACGAGCCGCCACTGGATAATGTTTTGTATTAATATTACTTTATTAAATCAATTCTCACATGTTTTTCAGATGCGGAATGCTTTACACATCAAGATGCCAACAACTATATGGATTATGTTCTGTCCAGCAAATTCTCAAGTGAAGCTCAGTACAGCAGACTGGATCCAATAAAGCTTCCTGATATCAAAATTGACCTCATAAGCAAAAGAATTTGGGATAACAAGGCTGAACTTAAAAAAGGAGAGCTGCACAATCTCTCAACTGTAAAACGAATCAATGATTGCTCTGTTCCACACTGGTCATCGGCTAATGTCACCTTTATATGCACACTTAGTTTCAGTAAATTGGTTGTTAACTATACAGCTAATGTTTCATATGATAACATGCAATTGATTTTCTATCCCACTACTGCTGTTACAGAAACTTTGTTAACAATCCAGATAACCTCATCAAAAGTTGAAAATATTCCATCCTTAAAGCTTCTTATTGTTAACAGCGTAGGAAAAATGTATGTTACGTCTAGAATGATCAGTGTTGGAGATGTTTCACAAATGGTGGGCCCTCCAATTCGAGATGCTATTGTTGAATCTAGCACAACTAATTTGCACCAAATTCTAACAGGGCGCTTTAAAGAAGCTCTTTCCTATAGTATTTACAAAACACCTGTGCCATTTGTTTAAGAAGCCTAGAGGTGTAAATAGATAAAAAAATTAAAAATTACTAAAGAAGAGTGCAGACTGGTTTTTACCAAATGTTTGTTACTAATTCGTTATGATTCTTGTACTTTCATCTTCGAATGTAAAAGGGGAAAAATAAAAAAATTTTGTTGCTTAATGTCAGACTAAGTTGTTTTCTTAAAAAACAGATACATTTTAATTTACAAATTGTATATTTTAGTGCCTATTTTGAAGAAATTATTCTTTCGCAAACTGCTATAATACTATTACTTATAAAAATTTCCCAAAATTAACAGGGATTACTAAATTCTAAAAAATACATTTTATATAAAACTAGCAAATAAACGCTGTTTTAGAGCAATTCCATTTAAAAAAGGATTTTCTGAGAATACATACAATAGTTGTCATGAATAATGTAGAAAATATACCACACTAGATTTTGTCACATTTTATACAAGAGGCCGACGCAATCACTTAAATGAGGAAACAATCGCAAATACGATGATTCAGGCATGTGTTACTATTGCAAACCGATCAAAAGCATCATCTTCTTTTCAGCAGTATTATTTGCGTAATTTCGATTTATAACACCATATCCATAAAAAACGTAAGTGGAGCGTTGTCATTGGCCATTGCTGTATACCTTCTCTTTCCACGAAACCCTGCAAACCAATAGGCGTGAGTTGCCAATTTTGGACTACCTTGACATTTTTAATGTAAAGTGATAGAGAAGTAATTTTAATGGAAAACAAGTAGTAGAATTTTTGTTTTTTTATTTGTCTTCAGAGCAGTGTGGTTAACTTTTTATGAAATACACTTTAAAGTAGGAAAAAAATAATTTAAAAAATTGTGTCATCGGTCCAATCAAGGAAGCTGGCTACCTAGAATGGACCACTGGTTGCCCAGATTGGACCAGCAATTTCTTTAAGCACAATTAAAGCAAAAATGTTCTCTGATTCTCAGGACACCAGCACACAATGCATGAACCCAAGTATGACATGTTATGTACTGTATCACTTCCTCTCCTCTCTTTGTTTTCTCACAAATGAGACACATCCTATGTTTTTATACTTTTTGATCCAACATTTGATGGCTTTAGCATTCTTTTATTGTTTTTTCTTCCACTTGTTTCAAATCCAATTGATGAGGACTACTAGTGGTGATAACTGCTTTCTCAGATATTCCTGTAGTTTAAGATAATAACCCCACTGATTGAAATAATCCAACTTAGCCAACTGCTTGGAGTCCAATCTAGGCAACTTTTGGACAGGAACAAAAAAAATTCCGCTAACTTTATTTTAAAACAATTTTGATAAAATTATTATAGTAAATTTTAGCTAAACAAATTTTCTGTTTGAGGATATAATTACATATTTTCTTACTTACTGTAAAACAAAGTAAGAGCTTTTTGTCTTTTTGTGAAAATAATTAATGGATGATACCTAAATCTAAACACTTGTTCTCTAGGTGTAACCACGTAGCACTTTACTCTTAAAAAGGATTTCGCACACCGTATTTATATCGTTACAACATAAATTGCTTATTTTACGGTCCAAATATTTAATAGAATTGAGGTTATGATACCGATCCAATCTAGGCGCCGGTCCAAATTCGGTGACTCCCCCTACAATACTCCATCTTTAGATAATTCTGTTAACACCTATCAGGTAATACATTAAAAATGATATTAAATTGTCATAGATAAAATGCTCAGAATCTCCATTAAGGAGCATTTAAAGTTCCATTTTAAAAAAGGCTTTGTTCAAGATTAAATATCAAATATTATAACAATTTGAATTATCCTTACAATGTCCCTGAAAAATGGAAATAATTATAGATATTGAAAAGAAGCATGGCTAGTTAGAAGAAGAAAGAAACAATGATCTAACTGCTTCCATATATGTTTTAGCATAATTTAGTGAATGACTAATACACAGTAAAAGTTACAAAATGCTTTCAGTTTTTGATACTGACAATAAATAAATACTGATTAAACTGTGATTTATATTTTCTTATGGGAGAAAACTGGTTCCAGAGCAGACTTCTTAAAATTTTCCCTCCTCTAAACCTTTCTGGGTGTAAAAAAACTTCGCGAATACATTTCCATCGAAAATATTTGCCCGTGATCCCAAAGTTGGAACTATTTTTCTTGTAAATGTTGAAGGGTATGAAAGAAAGAAAGTGAGAGGAAAATTGCCCAAATAATAGAGTCATCAAACAAGATCCACAACTCTGATCTGAGAATTTTCATTTTCAGTTTAAAAATTACATACAAATACATAGGAAATATTATTTACATTTGATATTTCTATGCAGATTGATTTAGGGTCAAAACTGAAAAAAAGCCTTTATATATTTTTCATTTTGCTAAAAACTTTTAATTATGAAAACATGAACACGAAGGCATATGGATAAGCATTCGAAGGCTTTCCTTATTAATGCTCCTTACGAAACCACGCCTTTAAATTAATTTTCAGAATTAAAACATGTTAAAGCTCGAATTTTGTCAAGTATTATTTGCTTCCTTCATACTTTCATTATGGATTCAAATTTATAACTTATAAAATCCCTATTTCATAGGATGCCAAAAAGTATCAGAAAAAATGTTTGGGTAGCTCCTCTACTGAACTTACGAAGGAATAAAAAATGACTTTAAATTAAAAGAACGTGCAGCGGTCAAAATTCTGATTCTCTGATTTTTCGTTATCTGGTAATAAAAAAATGAACCCAAAAGTGCTATTCATTTGGGGATAATCTATACTTAATTACTCTTATTGCTTGTGACAAAAATAAAGACTCTATGATTGTAAGTGGAACGCAATTTTATTAAGAGATTTTTTCATATTAACCTTTAAAAGCCGATTTTTTAAAAATTGATTTTAAAATGTTTTTTGACTTTCATTTCTTGAATAAAACATGGGAAAATACTTTAAAAAATCCTATTTTGTTTTAAGTGTGCTCTACGGCTAAAAAAACCCTCCTCCGGGGTGGGGGAGGGCACCTCGAGTTCACGGATGAGTAGCCGCCAAATAAGTAAGCGGGCGCTCGCTTCCCCTGGGTGTATAGTAATGGTGAGACTCTGGATCCCTCCACCAATGATAGTACGCACCTCCTTCGGAAGGACTCGGGCCTTGGCCTGGTGATAGGCTATTAGGACTCCAGCCTCAGTACTCGAGCTATTGCAGCGGCTGTCATTCAGAGGACCCGGGTGCTAAGGCGGAGTTGGGGTAGATCCAGTTTTTCTGGTTATGGCTAAAAAACAGTTTATTACCAACAGACAACACTGGGCTTTATTTCAGAAAAAAAATTCTTTGAAAATTCTATAATGTCAAACACAAATGAATTTAATAAATAATAATATGGATAAGGAATTGACTTCAACATTGTAGAATAAAATTTGGTATTCTCAAGCGTACAAACAAGCTAAAAAGATGCAGCCTCAAGTGAAAAACGTTTAACAATTTTTTTTATCAGCACTCAAGCTGCCATCTATACGCTGTAAATTGATTTAATAAAATTTTCAGTATGCATCCTATCTTCAACAACAGGCATTAGAGCTGCAGTCTTATTCTCAAGATTTTAGAAGACAAAATTGGGTGTGTTGCTTAAAGGAAACATTGGGTCTTCAAGGGTTAATATCCACATTTCCTTCGAAATTACCGCTGAAAACTCCATTTAAATAATTTTACTCTCTTCGAGAATCCCAGCAAAAATGTCCGTGCATTGTAATAATAATAATAACCGAAAGCATGAGAGAGAAAAACTGCTACTTTTACACAGAAACCCAGCAGTGACATACAGAAAAACAGGTGAGTTTCTGGCACACTCAATAATAAATAAAAACTAGCCCAAAATGAAACCATTTGAAAGGTACTAGTTTCTTTACGAATAATTATACCAAATGAGAATTTTTGAAATCGATCATTATAAATATACTTTAGATTTATGTTTAAAAAA